>CM046721.1:43601566-43866566 GCA_025584915.1 Monochamus saltuarius | reverse complement strand
ATTATTATTATTATTATTATTATTATTATTATTATTATTATTATTATTATTATTATTATTATTATTATTATTATTATTATTATTATTATTATTATTATTATTATTATTATTATTATTATTATTATTATTATTATTATTATTATTATTATTATTATTATTATTATTATTATTATTATTATTATTATTATTATTATTATTATTATTATTATTATTATTATTATTATTATTATTATTATTATTATTATTATTATTATTATTATTATTATTATTATTATTATTATTATTATTATTATTATTATTATTATTATTATTATTATTATTATTATTATTATTATTATTATTATTATTATTATTATTATTATTATTATTATTATTATTATTATTATTATTATTATTATTATTATTATTATTATTATTATTATTATTATTATTATTATTATTATTATTATTATTATTATTATTATTATTATTATTATTATTATTATTATTATTATTATTATTATTATTATTATTATTATTATTATTATTATTATTATTATTATTATTATTATTATTATTATTATTATTATTATTATTATTATTATTATTATTATTATTATTATTATTATAATCTTGAATCTTGTCCATTTAAGGCAGCGTCGTTTTCCAGATTTAAGCATTTCCATGCTACTAACTTTAATGTGAATGTGGAGGAGCACGAACTTTTAAATTATTTAAGGAATTTTGCTCCCAACGTTGAAGTAAGGAAACTTGTTTCCAGAAATCCCACTAAATATTCCTCTTTTAAAATTAGTATCCCTTATGATGATGTAGACAAGATTTTAATTCCTGAAATTTGGCCTCAAAAAGTGGTTTTAAATCATTTTTTTCGTTACAAACGACTTAATGATAACTAATGGGCAGACCACTTCTGGTTTGCATGTGCAATCTCCGGCATGTTCTGTGATCCACATCAATGTACAAAGTATTTCAAACAAAGTCGATCTATTAAATGATTATTTTGAGGATAATAAATTCGATATTTTTTGTGTGTCAGAGCACTGGCTTAACCTTGCCAATCTAAGGAAAGTAAAATTGACAAATTTCACTTTGGTTTCTGCCTTCTGCAGGTCTAATATTGTTCATGGTGGAGTGGCTATATTTGCCTCTAATAATATAGTAGTGAAATCCATTGATATTGGTAAATTTAGTGTGGAGCAACATGCTGAATTCTGTGGTGCAGAGGTTAAAGCTGCAAATTGCGCTGTGATTTCTGTGTACAGATCATTAAGTCATGGTAATTTTGCACTATTTAAGGAAAAAATTATTAGTTTATTGGACTTTTTGTCAGTTAAATATAAATATTTTGTACTTACTGGAGACTTCAACTTGGACATAATGGGTAACACGGAATATGCTCGAGATTTTCAAAACATCCTTAGTATGTATGGTTCTCAATGTTACATTACTTCACCCACTAGAGTAACTAATAACACTAGTGCATGTCTCGATAATGTTATCTGCAATATGCGTCCTGAAGATATTGTAGCGGGAGTCTGTGATGCTGGTATTTCTGATAATTTGTCTGTCTATGTTTTAATGAAGAAAGTACAGAAAAATGCTAGCTGTCTGGGCTCTGATTTCAGAAGAATATTTAGTAGAAATAATATTGACAAATTTGTAACCAATGTTGGTACCATTGATTGGTCCCGGGTGGCTTATTCCAACTCAGATCAGTTGTCGAAGTCACTATTGGATCAATTGACTAAGCAGATTGATATATGTTTTCCCTATAAAAAAGTTAAAAATAGTAATATGGGTAGGAATTGGTATTCAGATAATCTTCGTGAAATGAGGTCGGAATTGCATAAAAGTAAATGTAGATTTGACATATCTAAGTCCCAAAATGATTGGTTATATTATACTACACTTCGTAAACGTTACAAACGGTCACTCAAAGAAGCCAAATCTAATTATTATGCAAATTCCATTCTATCCTCTGACAACAGGAGTAAAACTATTTGGAGCATAGTCAATCGTGAAATTTTTTTTACCTCTGTATCTGAAGCTATTGTTAACACAATTTGCACATCTAATGTATTTCCCAATCATTTCTTAACCAATGTGTCTAGCCCAACCAATTATTTTTATATGCCGCCTATTTTAGAATCTGACGTTAGGGAAGCGATCTTAAAACTAAAAAACTCTAGTTTGGATTTTTACGAACTCAATAGTCATGTTATTAAGGCTTCCGTTGATCATCTTGCTATGCCCCTTTCAGTTCTTTTTAACAAATGTCTTATAGAAGGTTTTTGGCCCAAAGACTTGAAAATAAGTAAAATCATTCCCATATTTAAGAAAGAGATGTAGATTTACCGGACAATTACAGACCGATTGCAATTGTACCGATCATCTCAAAAATTTTTGAAATTATAATCAAGGACAGACTTACTGTTTATTTGGATACCAGAAACATAATTTCTATGTCACAGTTTGGTTTTCGTAGAGGTGTCTCTACAGTCAAGGCATTATTAGAGTTATTGAACAATATAGTTGAGGGTTTAGAGGAAGGAGAACTCACGCAGTACTCTGTGACTTGACAAAAGCGTTTGATTGCGTTAATACAGAGATTCTTCTTTTGAAATTAGAACATTATGGCATACGTGGGATTGTCAAAAATTTATTTCGATCATACCTATTTAATCGGTCTCAGTTTGTTAGTTTCAATGGAAACGTGTCTGATTTGAAGGATATATCCTCTGGTGTCCCACAAGGATCTGTCTTGGGACCTTTACTGTTTCTGTTGTATATCAATGACCTTCCTTCATCATTAGGTAATATCAATTGCATACTTTTTGCAGATGATACAACGCTGTTCACCAAAAGTGATCCGGCTTTGATTCAGGAAGGTCTTGATAGGGCTAAAATATGGTTTGATACAAATAAACTGAAACTTAATGAGTCGAAAACTAAAAATATAATGTTTAGTTCTGATCGCTGGGTGGATAAATCGGAGCCAGTGCGCTTGCTCGGTGTGTGTCTTGATACTGGTCTGAGTTGGAAGGCGCATATTAACACTCTCTGCAAAACTTTCTACACAGATTTTCGTTATGCGTCAGCTGAGAACATGCTTAGATAACAATGCCATGAGAATCATCTACTTTGCCTTGGTGCACAGCGTGCTGTCGTATGCCATTGTACTTTGGGGCAATGCATCGACAGCACTAAAAATTTTTCATTTGCAGAAGGCAGCAGTCAGAATTATAGACTCTGTTCCATATGGAACGCATTGCAGACCACTCTTTAAGAAGTACAAGATTTTACCCATGCCTTGTATATTTATATTGGAAAGCCTACTTATTATACATAAAAATGTGAATAACCTATCTTCACATGAGGATAGGCATAATTATAATACCAGGCGGCGGTGGAATCTTGTACCTACATTTTCTAGACTTAGGATGACTCAACTTAATAAAATTGATCTCAATCTATACAATAAATTTATAAATTATCACAGCCATATTGATGTGAAAGTAATGACTTACAACTCCTTTTATAGGTTGGCTAAACATTTTTTTATTAATCACTGTTTTTATAGTATAGATGAGTATTTTCAAGTCACATAAGTATTATTTATATGTTTGCTGTTTGTCATGAATTCTGTTGTTTGTGTTCTATTATACAAATTTATTTATTATTTTATTTCTTGACTGCCACTTTTAAACTGGTGACTATATATATTTTTTAATAAATTATTGTATTGACATAAATATTATTATTTATATGTTTGTCGTGTCATAAATTCTGTTGTTTGTTTTATTTTACAAATTTATTTATTATTTTACTTTTTGATTGCCATATTTAAACTGGTAACTATATTTTTCTTTTCCAATGAATTATTGTATTATGACATAAATGTATGTATTGTCAATAAAGGCTATATATATATTATTATTATTATTATTATTAAGTAAACGTCAAGCTTTTCTATCTTAGTAATAATTTAGGTGTCTTAAATGCCAGAAGTTTTATTTACCAACCAACCAACATTCAAAATTATTTGCATAAAGACCTGTAAACTTGTGAAAATCCATATGGAATGCGCGGAAACGAATAAGCGTGTTTGTTAAAAAGCCTAATTTTTATTTCAAGAATATCAGGAACAATTGTGAATAATTTTTTCCTAATTCAATTTTTATATCAGAATTGCTGTCAATAATTAGAATTACAAATTTCGAATAAACCACGAGAGGAATCGAGTCTTATCAAGAGTACCTTTTTTGTAGTAAATAATTTACTTAATCTAAATTTTATACTAAAAAATCTTTTCTTTCATTGGCGTAGAATTATAGAAGGTGCAATTACTAAAAAACCCAAGTTCCACGCCAATGAAATGATATCACTCATAATTTTAATATGGGGTTTATTCTCCTATAGAACGGGGTCAACTTACCAAATTTTAGCAAAATCGCATAAGGCCTTTTAAATTTATAACAAAAAACGATTCCAAAATTGCAACTTCAGAGTCGTATAGCGCCTAAACGGGGCTACTTTGAACTAAGATAAGTTTAGCTAAATCGACTTATTTTGAGCCGCGCTGTATCTGTTCGAGCGTTGTAAAGACCTTTTAGGGACACCCTGTATATTTAATGAATTACTATAATTCATGTGTAATTTCAAATAAATGTATTAATTTGCTTGAGTATGATGAATAATTCATTTTTCTTTCACGGACTATATTTTTTTTGTACAAAATTCGAAAATAGGTGTCAAAAGGTGCAAAGCTCTCTAGACAAAATGGTGTATAAAAAGCTAAACTAGATTGTTATTCAATATACGGGTTGTTATGCTGTGGCTTAGGTCCCCACCAGACGTAGATTTAATGTGCACTACTCACTATCAGATTGGTAAGCCCCTTCGTATATGGAGTTCGAGTCAGATAATGATAGTCTTCTGAGATGACCCGTCTGTTCACATTTGATGTAAGGTGTGCTAAATTTTAAAATAGTTATATAAAATTGTACAAAATTAATACCATATTATAAAAATATTTATTGTTTATATTTTGAGTTGGAACTCTCGTTGTAGTTTTCCCTAGAAGTATGTGGAAAATTGTGCTATTAACTTTTTATATAATTGTCAAGTTGGCTACAATAATAGTTATATATATCAAGAGCGTTAAGTAGGCGTTTAAGACCCGTAGAGTAAAGATTATATCATTACACACTTAGGGTATTAAACGCATTATGACGCACGAGATTTAGCCGCTATTTAGAACACTTATAAATTTGCTGTATATCAATATTATGTATTTGTGGAAGTACCTGTAATTAAAATCTTTTGGATTCCCAAACGAGCCGGCTGGTCGTGTGTATAAGGTGCTCCGTAATTAAATTCAATTTATTGTAAGATTACGAGCAATTTAATACTTGACTCGGTAAACTAAAAAGTAACGGGAAATGGAATAGAACAGTAGACTAAAAACTGTATTAATATATAAATAATATTGGAATTCACTGATAAAAGTCAGAATTTCGACGGGTTGACTGGGGTCTGCCGGGATTTTTTGCGCGGTGAAGGTTTTTATAGAAATAGTAGTAGACAAATTAGGGAAGATAACAGAGGAGCAAAAGGAATATCGACAATAAATATGAAAATGAAAGAAATTATGGATGATAGTGTTTGGAGACTGAGCCAATGTAGTACTACAAGGCTTAAGTTTGGGCGATTACGACCAAAGATCATTGGAGAATACAATAGAAAATTTTATTAATCAAGAGCTAAGTGAAGGTACATGTTAAAGATGTAATAAAATTGGGAGAAAAGACATGTCTGATTCAATTAGGAAACGAAAAAGATAAGTATGCAAAACAAAATTAGATTGAGACGAAAGGTGGAGGGAAAGTGGTATGTACAAGTTTATCTGTCCAAGATAGAAAAGGATATACAGAGGCAAATTAGAGTCAGAGCAAGTCAAGACAGAAAAGATGGAAAGACTGTTAAAGTAGGAAGTTGTATGTTGGAAGTGAGGAGTGCAGATAGGAAAAAGAAAAAGAAAAATTATTGCAACAATCAAAACGAAAAATTCAAAAAACTAATAAACTACAAAACTTCGAATAAGAATGGATTTACTGGAGAATATAATTTTTATTTATTTATTTTATTTATTTATTTATTTTATTACAATATCCAACGGGCCGAAGCCCAATTACAGGATAAGGGAGAAAATACAATATGAAATCAGCACCTAAATGTTAAAATACAAAAGAAAAACGACAAAAACATCAGTAACAAAATTACATAATATACACAATATACAAACATACATAAGAGTTTAAAGTAAATGACTAAAAGCAAACATCGAGAAATAAATGTTAAAATACAAAATAAAAACGACAAAAACAACAGTAACAAAATTACATAATATACACAATATACAAACATACATAAGAGTTTAAAGTAAACGATTAAAAGCAAACCTCGAGAACTAAATAATAGTAAAAAATAAATTATCAAAAAAAGGCAACAAAATAAAATTAAAACTGTACATTAAATAAGTTCTTTATGTGACTGGTAGTTGAACAGAATATATCCAACCGTGATTCAATTTCCAGATAATTAGCACACATCTGATAAACGGGAACGGCTTTATACAAGTTAGCTCTGTATTTTTTTTGTTGAAAGAGATGCTTATGTCTCGTATTCAATCGTGGAATATGCAAATTTATCATTCCCAATAGATTCTCAGAATGTATTATATTATTAACAACATTAAATAGGAAAATTACAGAATACATTTTTCGCCTAAGTAAAAGACTGCTCATATTGAAGCGGTCAAAAATGCCTCTTGTGGGAAATCTCTTGGCGGGTAATGACCATCAAGTGTAAGCACAGCTAACTTAAAAAATCGACGTTGTACTTGCTCTAAACACGATACATGAACAGAATAAACAGGAGATCAAACCAAAGATGCATATTCCAGCTTAGATCTAACAAATGCACCATATAACAATTCAGCAGTGTCCATGTTTTGTAAACCTGCCATATTCCGCACAATAAAACCTAGGTTTTTGTAGGCACTCTTAACTATATAATTAATGTGTTGAATAAAACAAAGCTTTGGATCAAAGTAAACTCCTAAGTCCTTTATTACAACAGGCCAAAGAAGACTAGATCCTTCTAACATGTAGTCATACGAAATCTGCTTTAATTGGCGACTGAAGGACATAACATTACATTTCGCTGTGTTAAGGGGTAATTTATTAACAGTACACCAGGAGTTTACTAAATTTAAATTTCTTTGTAAGTTACATGCATCCAGTTCATTATTTATAGGACAGAATATTTTCATGTCATCGGCATATAACAAGAAACAATAAGGGTCCTAGGACAGAACCCTGCGGAACTCCTGAGGACTGTGCAAAAACGGCTGACTTTACTCCCAAAATTTGGACATACGGTGCTGTTCCAGATAGACATGAGGTCATAAGCTTTGACAATGAATAGAATAATAGCAATGGAAAGGTATAGTTTGAAAATTGGAGTAAATATATGCAAGATTACAAAAGAAAGAAGTCTGGCATTGCGAGTCAAAAAGTTAAAATTATAGGATGGGTACATGGAATCTGAGGAATAAGCGGGTTCGGACATACGATCAAAAATTAATTTTTACTGTAAAATTATAACTTATGGATGCATAAATAATTTGCCTATTTTTAAATTATACCGTACGTTACCAAATGCTGTTTGAAAATTATGAGTTCGTGAACGATTTTATTGCCATTGATTACGACCAAACTGCAGAAAGTTTTGCGTCTTTTTGTTCAAACACAAGAATAACATTGAAAATACAAATTCTCTACGCCACACTCAAAGGTGAAAATTCACTGTGGTTTCAACTTCGGCATTATTAAAATAATATGAAGTGAGTGTTTGTGAAACTGCAACGAGTTCTTTGGTAAACTTTTTATGGTTACTTTAATTCCAGTTGAAAAAATTCTAAAAAATGTCTTGTTCAAATAAATGTACAAATGCTTTCAAAAAATTTCCAGAAATGGAGTATTTTGTGTGACCTATCCCGATTTCAGATCTTCTAAAAAAATTACTAAAGTGTTTGTAGAATACAATGCTGAATCTACAGAACATCTAATTTATTACGGAATTGGCTTTTTTAAAATTGATATATCTATGTCCAATATTATATGTATCGGTAGTAGTTGTAAATAGGTATATAACTACGTATATCTAAGTTTTTGTGTTTTTAATGAGTACCTACAATCGTGTTATGTAAGAAATGTACTCGTATTTTACTCCCACTTTTATGAAAATAAAATATTAACTAGACGTTCTAACTTACCTATACAATAATAATAAAAAAATATCCATCATTTGATTTAATAGATTGTTATATTAGCACATTTAGATACAAAACATCACTTTATTGCTGGTATATTGCTTCTTGCTTCTATAAACCATCAAAATCGGCCGCGTCTCCGCATAATTGTAATAAATGTCCACGTCAGGAAACGCGCGAAGTAGGATATAATTTACATACTAGCATTACAGGAGACTAAATAAAAAGACAGCATTTCAATTAGTATTAATGTTTATGTAATATTTAATAGTAGAGAGAATAGGCTGTTCGGGACAGGCTTTTTGGTTAGTGAGCAAATTAAAAATTTAGTAGTAAACTTTGAGTATCTTGGAAATAATGTATCGTTTAATAAGTATAATAAATGAGCAGTCATCAACAGAAGATAAAGATATAGAAATAAAAACATAATTTTATTAAACAGAATATACCTAAAATCAATCGAAAACACCACAATAAGAGGAAAAAATGTTATAGTAAACGGCCTGAAGATGTAGAGAAAAGCAACAGCTTTTTGAAAATATGATACCATTGAAATTAGAGCGATCGCAATATATTAAAAGGGAATGAACTCAAATTAAGATGGCTATGATTAATACTTCCGATGTTTATATGCAAGAATCAAAGAATAATACACGAAAGGAGTGGTTTCATGAAGAATGTGTTAAGTGTTAGATATAGAATATGTAATAAGGTTAAACATGCTTAAAGAAAATACTGATGAAAATAAGAAGAAATATGAAGAGGTAAGGAAATTAACGAGAGGTAATTAAATAGGCGAATATATAAAAATAAGAAAAGCAATTTTTGGGAAAATAGAATGAAAGAAATATAAGGTATGTTCGTAAATTATAAACTTTTATCAGGAGGTGAAGAGGCTTAGATCGTCCCTAACGAAGAGAACATATTACAGGCATGAAGATAGATTATTGAGAGCAGATATTAAAGGTAAATTGAATTTATGGGCCATCCATTTTGAAAAATTACTTAATAGTGAAGCTATAAACCCATCCGAAAATTTCCATCAGTGCATGAATTACTGAGAGAACAGTCAGAACAAGAAATAGTAATGATTATAGGCAATAGGAAAAATAATAAAAGTGGGATAATAGCTGAAATCTTAAAATTTGGGTTTTGAGTTATGCTGCAGAAGAGGATATATCAACTAATCTCAATGGTGCGGAAGGAGGAGAATTTGCTGGATGGAATACTTAATGCAGTAATATTTATAAGAAAAAGGACAAAACATTGCATAATAATTATAGGAAAAAAAGTATGGTGGACATGTTTAAGAGATTTTAGCGTTGGTAATTAAGAGCAAATTATATATTTATAAAAATAAAGAAATACCTAGGCGAGTATCAGAGAGGGTTTAGAAAAGAGCGGTCATCAATGGATCATATATTCACAGTAAAACAAGTACAGGCTAATAAATATTCACAAAATTTAGGTCTACATATGCTTTTTGTAGATTATATGTAGAAAGAAAATGTCCGAAGTGCTGCAAAAATTTAAAGTCACTGTACAAACAGTAAAGTGGTAGGCCAATATCAAAATCGTTTGTTGTTAATAGACGGCTAAAACAGGGCGATTTCCTTTCTATACTTATTTTTAATCTGGTTCTGGAAATGATAATGAGAGAAAGTAAAATCAATAATATGCATTACTGTGGCCGTCGAGCAATAATAGCTTATGCAGATGATATTGTGATTATGGTAAGAACTAAATCTGAACTATAGAAAGCATCTGAAAGATTGAAAGTAACATCAAAGAAATATGGACTAATTGTGAACGAAATTAAAACAAAATATATGGTAATAATTTAGAATTATTACAAAGGTCAAAAATAAAGAATATAACTTTGAAAAAGTTCATAAAGTTGAATATTTGGGAGTCACATTGACCAGTAACTGTGATGAGGATGTAATAATAATATAATATAATAATAATAATAATAATAATAATAATAATTTATTTGCGACAATTACATTATTTACAATTATTCCATTTATATATGATATCTATACATTAACACTAACATGCAACCGGCAAATAAATTGAAATACCACAAAAGGCGAACCTTGAGCGTGGATTGACATCACAATTAACCTAACATTAAATAAATCTAAACAAAGTTTCTAATGACTAATAAGTGGTTACATTCTTTAAGACAAAAGTTGAACAGATTGGTTATGTTTCGAGGTAAGTAAACAAAATGTATGCAGATACACAAAATATACAACACTTGCGTTTAGATTAGCTATAAATATAAAAGGGGCATCGTATCAATAAGTATATTTGGTATCAATCAAATTGTGTATTTGTGATCTTGATGTATTATACATCCACTTTTTAATTTTAGATTTAAATATACTATAGGAGTTAATAATTTTTATTTCGGTAGGTAAGATATTAAAAATTTTAGGTCGTAAATATAGAAAAGATCTTTGCATTTTTGTTTTTACAGCTTTAATAATTTTATACATGCCTTCTTTATATCTAGTATTATATGTATGATCGACTGGAATGAGTTCTTCTTTATGTTTATACTGCATTATTAAAACAGAATAACAATATAGTTGTCGAATATCTAATAGTTTGCACTCAAGGAATAACTCATTTGTAGGGTAAGTACGTGGTTTACTAAATATTATTTTAATTACATATTTTTGAATTATTTGTAAGTTTTGTAAATGATTGTCCGTTACACTTCCCAAGCAACTATGCCATAAATTAAATGAGTTTCAATCAACGCGTAGTACAACAATTTTAGCTGATCTACTGTTAATATTCGAAGGAGGTACTTAAATTTGTGCAACAAGGATCTAACTTTGTTAGTAACATAATCGATTTGTGTATCCCACCTCAAATGAGTATCAATAAATATTCCTAAGTATTTAATATTGTGCACGGGATCAATTTTAATTATAACTCCATTTAAATTAAAAGATAAACAATTATAATGTGGCAAATTAATAGCATAAGAAGTAAAGGGAATATAAGATTTTTCAAAATGTATTGTTAATAAACTACTATTAAACCAACTTATAATGTTTGTAAAATCATTATCACACATTAATTTTAAATTTTCCCAAGTATCACTACAATAAAAACTGCGGTTTCATCTGCAAAACTTATTATGTTACCTTCTGTAGACAGTTTAAGAGGTCATTCAAATATATAATAAAAAGTAAGGGTCCGAGAACAGTACCTTGAGGCACTCCATATTCCACACTTTTGAAATTACTTAATGTGCTATTAATTTTAACACATTGCTCCCTTTTAGTTAAATAACTTTTTAGTAATGAATATGGACTGCCCCTTATACCTATTCCCTCCAAAATTTCTAACAGTTGGATATGGCTAACAGTATCGAACGCTTTGGCCAAATCCACAAAGACACAAATTGCAGGTACTGTTTCATCTAGTGCCTTGTAGATTTGAGCCGTTAATGCAGCAATTGCATCCTGCGTCGATCTTGCCCCTCTAAAGCCGTATTGCTTTCCAGATAATATATCATACTTATTTAAGTAATCAACAAGCCTTCTTTTCAATATTTTCTCGTAGATTTTTGCAAGAGACGATATCAAACTTATAGGTCTATAATTATACACATCCGTTTTGTCTCCTTTTTTATATATTGGCGAAATTACTGCAATTTTAAATGAAGATGGAAATATTCCACTTTCAAATGACCTATTAATGATGTAAGTTAGAGGAGATGAAATTTCTTTTGCAATAAATTTTAAAGTTTCAGATTTTAGACCATCTAATCCTGGAGATTTTTTATTTTTTAATGTTTCTATTGTTTCTAAAACTTCTACCTCGTTTGTATTCTTAAGAAAAAATGAATTAGAAAGTATAGTTCTCTGGTTAACTATATTAGATTTACTTACTTTTTCAGCTAATATTCTACCTATTTTACAAATTCATTACATATTTCATCTGCTCTCACTAATTTATTTCCTAGATTAGTTCTTATTTCATATATGTTCGTTTTTTTTCTTTCATCTTTACAAATCTCATTTACACATTTCCATAAATCATTTGAGCTTTTGTTTATAATAATTTGATCTTGATAATATTTTTTTTTCGCATTTTTAATTAAATCATTTAGTTTATTTCTGTACATTTTGAATTCACTTGTATTTTGAAATGAATGAGTTTTCATTCTTATGAACAGCTCTTGTTTTTTTTTAATAGATTTTAATAAACCCTTAGTTATCCACACTTTCCTTTTTTCATTTAGACGATTAATTCTAACCCTAAACGTACTTATATCGATATTTCTCTTTATTATATTTCTAAATTCATCACAAGCTCTATCTACGTCACTGTTTGCATAAACTTCCTCCCAACTTTCCCTCCTTAGGTGTTCTAATAATTTGTGTTTATTAAGATAGTATTTAAACTAGTATTATTATTGACGTTCGTATTTTTCTTTTCAGGATATACAGCTTGTAAAATTGTTGAAAAGTGATCTGTAATGCAATTATGAAAAACAATAGGAACATACGTTATGTAAGGCAAATTGCATCTCACAAAAATATTGTTAATGCAACTTTTAGAATCTCCATCGATTCTTGTATACTTATTTATTGCCGATACAAAACCAAATTCTTGAAGTACATTTAAATAATCATGCGCAGTTTGTGAATCCTCTAAAATGTCTATATTAATATCTCCCACTAGTATGTGCATATCTGATTTTTTATTATATTGTGAAAAATAATTATATAAATTTTCAATAAAATATATTGTCTCACTTGCAGGATCTATACATAGCTGTAATTAGTGTCACCTTATTACTCTTTTTATATAAAGGCTGTAATATACCTATATTTTGTAAATTATATATTGTTTTAAAATATTCCAAATTATCTTTTAAATAAATTAGTACTCCATCATTCTGGTTGAGTTTACTTCCATTATAAATTGTAATAAAGCCATTTATTTTATATAACGACTCATCTGGTAGATTCCATGTTTCTGACAACACGATACAGTCAAATTCATTATTAAAACTGGACAACAATACCTTTAACTCATCTATATTTTTTCTTAAACTTCTTATGTTCATATGAAAAACTTTTATATCATCACAACTATCATTTTTTAATAAATTGTTACAATCTGCTACAGATGAAGCAACATACGTCGAAATTTCTTTGATTTCAAAACTTTTGAGATATTCATTCATTTTTTTTCCTTTTTTTTTCAATTCTTTTGTCTATATAATATAACCACCTTCACAATACAATTTATATAAGAGATTAAACGTGGCAAACAAAATAACAACTAGCTACTATTTTTATTGCTATATAATTATGTATAACCTAAAAAGATGCTATAAAATTTATCACTATAGAAAGCAAAGAAGTTATATCAATTATCATTATAACATTATATACTCTTCTTTATTACAGGAACGCCACTGAAAAACTTAATAACTACATTTTCTCCATTCTGCTTGCGCTTTTCAGCTTCTTCCTTAACCAGTTTGAAATATTGCCTTTGAACTATAGTTTGATCAGATGAAATACGCAAATCTTTAAATCGATGTCCAATTCTTTTCTTATTTTTGAGAACCGCCACAACGTCTTCTTTACTTCTCAAAGAAACCTTTATGGGTCTAATTTTGCCATCAACAATTTTGCCCAATCTTTCTGATTTTAAATAACTAGTTTCCAAGTCATTGCTTAAGGTACTAAGTAATTGGCAAAATAATTTGGTAATAAGAAGGTAAAGCAGCGGGAGCATTAAATACATTTTTAAAATCAAAAAGTATTTCAAGAAAAACTATGTTAAGAGCTTACAGAACAAGATGGACAATGAAGAAGAACAAATAATGAAGTAGCCAAAAAATACAACAGCCCGAATATAACAAGCGTAGTAAAGATGGAGAGAGCAAGGTGGTTAGGACGTGTTTATAGAATGCCTCAATTAAGATATCATTATTAGGTGGGAAACAAGGAAAGAAAATAAGTAGAAGGCAAAAAAGGAATGGAGCGACGCCATCAAGGAAGATTTAAGAATTCTAGGAGCTAAGGACTGGAAATCTGTAGCGGTCGACAGAGTGAAGTGGAAGTATCTCATTAAGGGGCTTAGAGAGCCTGAAATTTTTAAAACGGCGGAGGAAGTGAAAAGAAGCCTGCTGCCGGGAACATCAAATGAACTTTACAACAAAACTTATGATGATTTTGTTAAATGATGTTTCTTTAAAAACGTGAAGCACTACACTGAAAATGAGCTCCTAGCATATTTTTTTTAAAAAATGTTAGAACTGTAAGCCGTCCTCTTTGGGTCATATTATTCCATGTTATAGGCAACGGTACTTCTTCAGCATAACGTCCACATTAGCAAATATTCAAGATTAATGACATTCTTAAAAAGAAAAAAATAGTTACAAACCGAAGAAGGCAAGAATATCAACTAGAGAGGAAATTGACGCTGTTCTGAGAGATGCCCTCGATAAAATAGTTTTCGTTATCTAGGTAAGTTGTCATCTTCAAATGTAAAATAAAATGTACCCACATTATTTTTTTAAATTTAGATGGCACTGATTTTTGGCACATGTGGGGCTTGTCGTAGAGAAGAGTTATGTAACATAAGAATAAGTGATACTCACGATTTAGATAAAACTTTGCTGGTATTTATAAAAGAATTCGAGACTAAAATACAGCGCACATTTAGTATAATTGACAATGAAAACAACAAGTCACCAAGATAGTTGGATAAGTACAGAAGATATGCGTCTCTCCGTCAACCGGATACTGAGCAGCGACGTTTTTCGTATATTATAGCAATAATACAACCTAAAGGAATATACCAGGTATTGTTTTCGGCGTTCTTTGGCTGCTTTATTAGTCGGCACTGGAGCAGGTATAACTAATATTAAGCCATGGCGGTTGGAAATCAACCACTGTTGCTGAAGGCTTTATTGAAAACTCTGTGTCCAACAAAGTGGAAATACAAAAAAAATATATTGGTTTTCCTAGACATCCCGTAATCGCCTCTGTAACTGGTTGCATCTCATGCTTCCAAACGTTTTGCCGCTCTTCACTGTCGGCATCTTTAGTTCCGACGGTTCCGACCGTGGCAGTCGTAATACCAACAATAGGAGCCGAAATTAATTTATGGGCGGGCCCAGAGATACTGATAACGGGTCTGTCTCCACAGAGCCTAGCCTGAGAACAACTAGAGCAGGTAAAAGAATACCGGCTATTGCTAGGGATGTGCACTTTAATTCTGTTTCTGGCAGAGACCAGTTACCGAGGTCACGGCATAACAACCCGGAAAATCACTATGTATCAAATGATAGCACCGGCGGCCGTGAAAGCCTTAAAACCACTATGCAACTTTTTTATTTATAATTTTTTATTTATCCTTAAATAGTAATAATAGAGTACATTATGTTTTCTTGAAATTATCGACGCTCGTGATATTGCTTCTTTAGCTTTGACTCAAGGCTTTCATCATCATACAATTTCTTGTTTTTTTTCGTTCCTTGGGCCAACCTTTCTTGTTTTCTATTACTTGGTGTTTGAAAATCTGATCTGCCGTCTAATACTCCCTCACTGGTTCATAACTATATTAGTATGATTAAATTGTAATTTATTCTTCATAGTTCTTTATATTGTTTCATAAAATGTGGTACACAAAATTTTCCTTACTTACTACTACAGTATTTAAGCCCGAGGGCGTTAATAAGGCCCTCGGGCGTTAAAGTGACAATTATCGCCCGACAAAACCTACTATAAAATGCAAATTAACGCCCGGCCGTGTATAAAAATATTTATTATATTGCCAGTCTGTTCATTTAGCTATTCCCAATAGTGAGATTTACTTTTACTCCTTATCACAATACTCATTTAATAGCCTCCGTAAATGAAGATCTCTCGTGTACCTACATTATAAAAAAGAACAGTAAATCAATCATTTCCAAATTTTAAGAAGTATTTATAAAAATAGTCAAAGTAAAATTGTTAATAGAAGTGGAAAATATACAGTTGAATAACTAATAGTGAGTGTGGGTTAGTAATACCTAATTATCGATTTACATTGTAATTATACCGGTAGATATTTATATCAACAAAACAAACTACGCAGTTTTATACAGTCCATATCAGAGTGAAAGAGAAACAGCACAAATTCTTTTGATAAATTATGTTTAGCGATATTTGTATATTTTATGAGGTCATTGACAAATGACACATTTACTAATAAGTAACATTTTATGATAACATCTGCATATAAACCTTTTTACTTATCTCTGTTCAACTAATAATTATTATCTGTCTGATATATTTATTTATATATTAACCCTTATGTACAAAACCTTTATATCAATTTATTATAAACATAAACTGCAATAAATATTAAAATGTAAGCAATTATTCATATTTTTCCATTATTCTAATTGCCACTGTTTTAAAAGGTCATTAAAATTTTATAATTTAATCCACTGATTCATGAGTTTAGAACTGAAAAATATACCAGCTTCTCAATTCTTTTACTAAAGAAAGAAATTATAAATTTTTAATCAGAAGTAGTAATAATAGATTAAATGCACCGTTTGAATTCCTACTCCTACTTCTCGGCGAGTAAAATGTCGTATTTAGTCATTATCCAGAAGTTAATAGTTATTCATTGTAAAAGTATTTTAGACACTGTTTCCAGCATTTTATTCACACAATAATGCTTAAACGCAAGAAGGTAGTTCGAACGTTTAATTTTCTTAAGTGGATAAAACCCGACTAAAATTCGAATACAATTCAATGTTTTGTCCACAATCGCAAGCTCAAGTTAGTCGAATATAATTAAAAGAAAGCGTCACTTTTAAAACTCCAACAAGAACGTTTTTTTTTTAAATCCGGTGAACAGCGGAGTGACGAGACTCCCTGGTTGCTATGATGGATTGTTAATTTTTTTATTTACTTTTTTTTAAAAAGCTGATGAAAATGGAAGATAATGAGTGTATTTATATTTTATTCCTCAATAAATATCTGCAGAAGCTGAAGAAACAACTTTGCATTTATTACCAGGCAAGTCAAAGGAATTTTACGAAAAGGAATTTGCAGAATTTAACAGTTGATTAGCAAAACGGTTACTAAGGGTTAGTCAATGAGAAAGTCATGCTGGCATATTTTTTAAATATTGTCAGGATGTTTGCCCCACTCGCACCCAATTCAACGACTGTGGTATCGCGAAATTCTAGATTGCTCCGATCGCCCCTACGCGATTCTGATAAACAAACAAAATGCCATGCATCGAGGCGTGACTGGAAAAATGGGGAATTGACGAGAAGCGTTCGCGTCGTTCGAGAAAATGGATCTAGAGATACTAGAAAATACCTGGAATATTCGTTTGGTCTATAAGAGAAGAATAAACGGCGAGTCAGTCAGTCTTGTATTACAGTCTTGAATTGGAGTGTTTAGTTGGAAAGATCAAAGCGATTTCGATAGTGATTAATTAAATAGTGTTTAGTTGAGTTGTAATTAGTATCCAGTAGTGTACGGAGTAGTTAATAAAGATAAGTGATTAATTAACGGATTGTTTTTCTGGTAAAAGAAAAAGTCGGATTGGGAAATCCGTGACAATTTGGTGACGGAAGTGGATTTAACTGGAAGTTTTGAAGAGCTTTTTGGAACGCTGTCCACAAAGTGGGATTTAACTGGAAGTTTGAGGTGCTTTCTGGAACCCTGTCCGTGAGTAGATTTAAGTGGAAGTTGGAAGAACTTTCTAGTACTTTATACGGGAGTGAGACAAAACCTCAAGTGTGACATATCACCGCACTCGTCGTGACGTAAGGAAGTGAACGGTGGTATTCGCGAAGGACAATCTCGAACATTCTAGAACTTTATACGGGAGTGAGACAAAACCACAAGTGTGACATATCACTGCACTCGTCGTGACGTAAGGAAGTGAACGGTGGTATTCGCGTAGGACAATCTCGAGCATTCTAGAACTTTGTACGGGAGTGAGACAAACACCCAAGTTTGACATATCACCGCACTCGTCATGACTTAAGGAAGTGAACGGTGTTATTTGCGAAGGGCAATCTCGAACATTCTAGGACTTTATACGGTAGTGAGACAAAGACCCAAGTGTGACATATCACTGCACTCGTTTCATTGTAAGGAAGTCAACGGTGACATTTACAAAAACATTCGTGGACATTCTAGAACGTTCCAAAGAAAATAGAGTGAATGCCTGTAACTAGAAGCCAAGTCAATATGGATGTACAAATGGCCAAACTGATAGAAGTGATGCAAACAATGCAAAAGAAAATGGAAGACCAGGCTAAGACAATGCAAGAGAAATTAGAAGAACAGGGGCAGACAATGCAAAAGAAATTTGAAGAACAAGTACAGACAATGTAAAAAAAATTAGAAGAGCAAGGGCATAAAATCGAAGATCAGTCCCAAACCATGCAGGATAAATTAGAAAGAAAAAATTAGAAGAACAAGGGTGCAAAATAAAAGATCAAATACAGACAATACAACAGGAAATGAGAGATCAGACGAAAGAAATGCAGACAAAGTTAGAAAAATTGGAGAACACACTAGAAGAAAAACTAGAGGAGCAGTCACAAAGTGGAAAAACAAGTAGAAGAAAAACTGTTAGAATAAAGAAAAGAAATCAATGAAGAACTGTTTGCACAAAAAAAGGAGATAAACGAAGAAATAAACTTGGTTAGAGAAACATGCGAAGAGCTTCGACATAAGCTGAACAAAATAAGAAAGGAAAGAAAGACGTAATCAAATCAGAAGGACCTGTTATCCGAAATCAGAAAACGAAGCCTCCTGAATTCGACGGCATGATCTCTTGAAACGTCTATCTGCGTCAGTTCGAAGCGGCTGCTGCGGCAAACGAATGGTCTGATTGTGAAAAGGTTACTGCTCTGATAGTTGCTCTACGAGGGGTAGCTCTTGACGTCTTACAAGGAGTTCCTGCTGGGCAGCAGAGTAACTATGACCTTCTGGAACAATACATGGAAATGATATATGGGGATAAGCACCTGCAGCAAGTGTACCAGGCACAATTGAAAAATCATCACCAGCAGAGTAGAGAGAATTTACAACATTTTGAGATCGATGTTGCCCGACTGGTTCGATTGGCTTATCCAACAGCCCCGTCCGAATTTGTAGATCAGCTCTCCATCCAAGTTTTTATCGACGACCTAAGAGATTGCGAAACTCAGCAGGCACTACGGCTCGATAGACCTAAAACGTTCAATGACGCTATTTCGCATGTATTGGAATTCGAGGCAGTAAAAATGGCGTCCGGTAGACATGTTAAAGTGCGGGCCATCAGCAATAACAGCGATAGTATGGGAAATGGAGACGTAATCAAAACATTGAACAAGGTCATTGACAAACTCAGCCCAACTGCCAAGCTGAAGAGAGAACAACCTGGTAGCCGAAGAGATCGTCCTCTTCAATATTGGAATTGTGGGCAGACGGAACATCCGAAGAGACAGTGTAGGGCTCCAGCCGCAGATCAGCAAAAGTGCGACTCCCAGGCGGCAGCTACACAGGTAAACTAGGTTCGGCCGGCTTGACGGGACAAAAGCCGGCTGCGTCCTCCTACCATGCCCCACGAGAAGAAATTACGTTGTCACGTCTCCAGGACTCTGACTCCTTGGCAGTATTATTTTTGGTCATATGTTCCCTATGGTAATCGACACTGTAGCAACAAGAACTATTGTACGACCGGATATTATTGGTTAATATTATTGGTGATTCGCGTATTAAAAACCCTGCCCAGCGTTATGTCCTTACAACAGCCAATAGACAACAACTGCCAGTCAAGAGGGAATGCGAGCTTGAAGTAGAATTGGGAGACGTCAAGTTCAAACACAGAGCCCTGGTAGCAGATATATCGGACTATGTCATACTCGTACTAGACTTACTACGAGCAAAGGGGGTGAACTTAGATTTGAATGCTGGTACGCTACGGATAATGGGCGAGGAAGTAGTGCTAACGAACACCACTGAGAATAACGCTGTACGGAGACTCGGAAATGTCTTGCAGTGTAGGAGTCCTGTAGTCCTGGTCAAGAAGAAAGACGGCTCCACCCGATTTTGTGTGGACTACAGAAAATTAAATGACGTCACCAAGAACGACAGTTACCCACTACCAAGAATTGACGATACTCTGGACACCTTGGCTGGTGCGCAATGGTTTTCCACTTTGGATTTAAAGAGCGGATATTGGCAAGTCGAGGTCAGCCCAGAAAACACTAACCTCCTAAAAACTGATCACGTTTTCCTTAAATGGCTGCTACAGTTTAAAAACCCTGAAGAACAGATGGCCAGATGGCTGGAACAGCTACAAGAATATCACTTTGTCGTTGAACATCGAGCCGGCTGGAAATATGGAAATGCAGATGCCCTTTCTAGGAGACTCTGTCCTGTCAACTGCAAACACTGCAGTAGTCTTGAAAGGAAAGAGGACATCTCATCAGTTCCTTGCAAGGTGGTAGCAGCCCAACCTGAAGACAGATGGAGTTCAGCGGCGATTCGGGAAGACCAGCAAGCTGACTGTGACATCAAGCCGTTATTAGACTGGAAAGAAGCCAACAACCAACCTTCTTGGGCTGAAGTCAGTAGTAAAAGCCCGAAATTAAAAAAGCTATTGGGCTCGATGGAATTCCCCGGTGTTGGAAGACGGTGTCCCAAAAAGAGAATGGGAGAGCAATGACGGAAAGGAAGTCAAGAAACAAGTACTACTCCCGAGGTCCCGGGTCAAGAAAGTGTTGCAGGAAGTACATGGAAGTACTGGGGGTGGACATTTCGGTATCAATAGGACTCTACAGAAGATTAGGGAGCGTTTCTACTGGTTGAGCTGTAGGACGGATGTAGAAGATTGGTGCCGCAAATGTGATACCTACCTGTGCAGCCAGCCAGGGATGAAGACCCGTTCCAGGGGCAAAATGCGCCAATACATCGTAGGAGCACCGTTTAAGAGGATTGCCGTTGATATCGCTGGCCCCTTTCCGAAAACCCAAAGTGGGAACCGATATCTGATAGTGGCCATGGATTACTTCAGCAAATGGCCAGAAGTATACCCCCTTCCCAATTAAGGGATCACAACCGTAGCACAAGCGCTAGTCAACAACCTGTTCTGCAGATTTGGTGTACCCATGAAACTACATTCAGATCAGGGCAGAAATTTCGAATCACGTGTGTTCCAAAAGGTCTGCGAGCTTATGGGAATCCAGAAAACCAGGACCACCTCACTGCATCCCCAGTCAGATGGTATGGTGGAACGTTTCAACGCCACACTAGAAACCAATCTTAGGACGTTTGTGAACGAGAACCAGACAGACTGGGACAAGCTCATTACACTCTTCCTGTTAGCTTACCGCTCAGCTGTTCATGAAACTACTGGGAAGACTCCCGCAAGAATCATCTTTGGAAAAGAGCTTCGCCTTCCAGCAGATTTGGTATTTGGTCGTCCTGCGGAACGGCCTACAGAGCCAGACACTTATACCCATGACCTAGAACGAAGACTAGCAGCCGTACACGACCAAGTCAGATATCAAATGCGACTAGAGAGCGATCGCATGAAGACTCGATATCTACGTCCTGGCCAATACAGTCGGATTCAGCTACAGTCGAGCTACAGAACCGTTGGGAGGGCCCCTATACCGTCATTAAAAGAATCAATGACGTCGTCTACCGGATACAGAGGACTCCCAGAAGTAAGAAGGTCATCCATCTGGAGCGTCTGTCCCCGTATAGAAGTATATCCGATCGGGACGATCGGTCCTAAGGAGGGGGCAGTGTCACGGAATTTGCCCTACTCGCACCCAATTCAACGACTGCGGTATCGCAAAATGCTAGATTGCCCCGATTGCCCCTACGATTCTGATAAACAAACAAAATGCCGTACATCGAGGCGTGGCTGGAAAAATGGGGAATCAACGAGAAGCGTTCGAGTCGTTCGAGAAAATGGATCTAGAGATACTAGAAAATACTTGGAATATTCGTTTGGTCTATAAAAGAAGAATAAACGGCCGAGTCAGTAAGTCAGTTGGTAAAAGAAAAAGTCGAATTGGGAAATCCGTGACAATATTAACGAAAAGTACGCGGTTTCATCAAAGTGGAAGAAGTATTATATTAAAAACTATGAAGTTACTTCTTTATTGACTGTTATTTAAAATAGAACACTTGCTAGTTAGTTGGGTGCACCAGTCAAAAATAAAACAAACAGCATCTTCAGATCAAATTTGCTTCATTATTTTCTTCTTTTGCCAGTTTACTAATTAGATGATGATATTTTCCAAATAGATTATTTCTGTATGCTTCTATTCTTCAAGAATCTCTTAAGACTGCTTTTAAACCAAAAATAATAAAAAAGGTTTGATCTGAAGATGGTTTTAACTACTACTAGCACTACTAACTAGCAAGTGTTCTATTAAAAACTATTTTGATAATTCGTATGAAAATAGATCTGTCAAAATAAGGTAGACTGGCGGTTTCCTGAAAAGTGTTTCTACAGAATATAAAGCAAAGATGGCAAGCGTGTTGGATAGATAACACATCGAAGCGTTCCTAACAACAGCTGTTGATGAAGAGTTTTTGATGATTAATGTAAATGTTCGTTTTTAGACAATATTAGGTAGGTATAAATTTTTAATTATTTCAGGTTATATTAATATTGGGAGTCGCAAGTGCATGTAAATAAATTTTGTGAACTGATGAACTTGAAGATCGATAACTGGCTCATATTTATTGGTTTGCGTATCTAATATGAAGATGAAAGTTTCACGTGGGTTCACTATTAATTGTAATTGTAATTGTAATTGTAATTTATTTATATTCAATATCCATTTAACATTTTTACATACTTACAATACCTATATAGAATACACATACATATATATTTGTTTTTGTAACAGTACCTATAAATTTTATATATCAGTACAAAAAAAAGATATTTTTTACACTATATCTAATCGAATATAAATGAGAAATCTGCTAAAGTTTTTTTTTAAAAAAAAAAAACTTGAGCGCAGATATGTTCTCCACGTAATACTTATAAATAATAAACAAGTGCCTTATATTTAACAAAATATATACTTTATTATCATAATTATTATTTAATGCGGCATATATGATATTAAAATGAAAAATGAAAAAGTCAACTCTTTTAGGTTCATGTCCCACTAATAGCCTTAAATTAAAAATTACATAAACTAAAAAGTCTAAATTAACATAACACACGCTTGACACACAATCTAACACCCGAAACGTTAAAAACAATCATTAAATAAATAGATTCCTTTATCCTTAATCCACTTTTTAATTGTACTCCTAAACCTGTAAATATTTTTAATGTCTTTTACCTCTTTCGGTAATCTATTATACAATTTAGGTGCTAAATATGTATAACACTTCTGCCCGATAGATTTGACTTTTTGTTCAAAAATTAAAAAACCACCTTCCTTGCATCTAGTAGCATAATCATGGGCAATTTTCATACTATCATTTTTAATTTTATGTTGATGAGTAAGACAGGAATAACAATACAATTGTCTTATATTAAATAAATTTGTTTCCCTAAATAATATTTCAGTTGGAAAAAGAATATCTTTACCAAATATTATTTTAATAATTCTTTTATGAATAACATCTAACGGCTTTAAGTAAGAAATACCCACACCTCCCCACCCAATTATACCATAACTTAAGATTGACTCTACTAAAGAAAAGTATATTACCTTTAACTCTGGTATGTTAAGAAACTGTTTAAGTTGTTTAAATTTATAAAGAAGTCCTCTTATTTTCTGTATTACAGATTGTATTTGGTGTTGCCATCTTAAGTGACTGTCAATATATACCCCCAGGTATTTTACCTTTTCTGCTAATAAAATTTCTATAGTATTGTTACCATTTTCATGAATTTCTAATTTGTTATAAGATGGTAGATTATTAAATAGTGACGTTATAGGTAAGTAAAATGTTTTGTTATAATTAATAGTTAATAATTTACTATTAAAACATTGTATAATTTTTTTCAGGTCATTTTCCACGCCAACTTTCAAACTTTGCCAAGTCTCGTCTGAATAGAATATGGCCGTATCATCTGCAAAAGATACAATCTTCCCACTACAGTTTTGCATAAGTATATCATTAATATAAATAATAAAAAGTATTGGCCCCAGGACAGTACCTTGGGGGACACCATAAGTAACAAATTCATAATCACTTATACTTTCATTAATTTTAACATACTGTTTTCTTTCTCTTAAATAATTTCGAAATAATTCCAAGACTACTCCCCTAAAACCTAAAGATTCCAAATTATTCAATAACTGATTGTGTGAAACCGTATCAAATGCCTTCGCTAGATCTAGAAAGACACATAACGAAGGTTTTGATTGATCTACCGCATTATACATAAGAGATGTTAACGTAGCAATTGCATCATTTGTCGATTTTTTTGTTTGAAAGCCATACTGAGAATTTGATATTATATTATGTTTTTCTAAATACTTAGTTACTCTAACTTTCACTGTTTTTTCCAGCAATTTGCCAAAATTTGAAATTAGCGATATTGGCCTGTAATTTTGTACCTTGTTTTTATCTCCATTTTTAAACAGCGGTTTAATTATTGCTTCTTTAAAAGCTGTAGGGTATATTCCAGTTTCTAGAATTTTATTAAAAATGTAACAAAGAGGTGCTGCTATGTAATTTTCTAAAGTTTTTATTATTTCTGCCTTTACTCCATCTTTACCAGGTGCTTTGTTATTTTTTAATTCTCTTATGTATGTTTTTATTTCAGATTCATCAGTTGGATATAAAAAAAGTGAACTATTTATTATTGAACTTTTTAATGGTAACTTAAAATTAATTTTCTGTGCTAATGTCTTACCTACATTTGCATAATAATTATTAAATATATTAGCAATACCTAATTTGTTTGTAATTATAGATCCATTATGAGAAATAGATTTTATTTCTGTATTATTCTTTTTTTTGTTATTAGTAATTATTTTGACACCATCCCATAATCTTTTACTATCAACTTTACTAGAACTGTAGATAATGTTTTTTACATAGTTTGTTTTTGCCTTTTTTACAAGACAGTTTATTTTATTTCTATATTTAGAGAACTGCTTTTTTATTTCCTCATCATGCGGATTCTTTAAATACAACTGATGTAATTCATCCCTTCTAATTATAGATTTTATAATGCCGCTTGTAATCCATGGTTTTCTTTTTCTATTTTTACTGTTAATTTTTTTAATTACTGACGATTTTTTTAATAAATATTTTATAATTTGTAAAAATATGTTAATACAGAGTTCCGGATCATTACAGTTATATACCCTATCCCAAGTCTCATATTTTATTAAATTTAACAATTTATCATTATTTATTTCTTCATAGTTATCCATAAATTTATTTTCCACGTTATTTATTGGGATTAAAATATCTAGTACTGTACTAAAATGATCTGAGACATTTGTCTGGATTATAGCTGCAACTTTTTCCAACTGAATACTACTTCTTATAAATATATGATCTATACATGATCTAGAATTGCCTTGAATTCTAGTAAATTTATTAATTTGGGAGACAAAACCATATTCATTTAGGATATTTAAATATTCTTCCGAATGAAAATTATGAGATAACAAATCAATGTTAATGTCACCCAAAAAAACAGCATAATCAGATTTATTTAAATGTTCTAAATAATTTTTTAATTCCTTATTGAAATTTTCTATTTTTATTCTAGGCGATTTATAAAGGCCAATTAATATAATATTTTTATTATTAATTTCTAGTGTAACATGTATGGCAGTTATATCGCCGATATTTACAACATCATATGTATAGGAATGTTGACTTTTTATGTAGATGACTATTCCATCGTTTTTATTGTAATTGCCACAATTATATAGCAAATCATAACCTTGTATTTGAAAATAAGATGTATCATGAATTTTCCAACTTTCACTAAGAACTATACAATCAAAACTATCAGTAAACTGCTCTAAATAAATACAAAACTGATCAAAATTTTTTGATATACTCCTAATATTATTATGCAAAATAGATAACTCGCTTTTAAATGAATTGTAATTTAAAGTTTTTTGTTTTTCAAAATCATTAATATTAATAAATATATTTGTGTCGACAATAGGATTTGTATAATCTCTAACAAAAGGATCCATTTTATCTATAATACTTATTTTATTTTCTAATTTTATTCTTCCTTCTAACCTGGTCAAAATTTTGTCGAATTCTTCTTTGCCTTGGATTATTTAAATCTGATAATTGACGTGGTTCAGCGTCGTCTTCTACTTCTGTAATCTCAATCTCCTTTATTAATGAATCTGATGGTGGGGAAGCTGAAGCACTTGCAGAGGCACTATTAGGTTGCTGAAAATATTCAACATTTGTTGTATAATCTACACCCTGAGGATTGCTCATTAACTCTTCGTAAGTGTACACTTTTTCATTTACTACTAGAGTATTTTTTATTATTTTTGCGTTGTTATGCTGCCTTCTAGCTTCAATTAAATGTTGTCTTAGAACTTTATGAACTTTTTGGTCGTGAGGAGTACGATAATGATCAATAAATATATTTGATCCCTTCAGTTGCGGACTTTTCTTTAAAATTTCAGATTTTTCAGAGTATGACTGCAATTCTAAAACTATTGGCCTTGATTTGTTTTGCAGCTTTCTGCCTATGCGGAATATGTCTCTAAAATTATGCGGAGATATTGGAATGCCTAACTTTTGGGTAATTATTTCTATTACTTGATGTATTAGATTCTCTTCTTCTTTTTCCTGCACACCCTGTATAACAAGACTAAATTTTCGTAATCTTCTTTCTGCGACTAATAACTCTGTCTTAGTTCTGAATTTTCCTTTTCTAATTCCGACACATTGCTTTTTATCTGATCAATTTCATTATTAATAGTTTTCTTCATCTCATCAATATTTTCCTTAATTATAGAGTTTTGACTTTTTACCTCTTCATTTTGTTTTTGAATTGCCATCAACAATTTGTAGATGTCAGTATTTGAAATATTTGGCAAATTTGCTTCACTCATTACTGTTTTTATAATTTTTTGTCAACACAAAAAGAATAATCTTTTTGTGTACTCACACTTGGTTTTAAATACCACAATATTTATATGGATAGCAAAACTAGTTAACGTTAATTCACAAAAACAAAGTTTATTTGTTTTTATTTCAGCTAGTCTCTTCAATATATTTCACTTTACACACAATATGCATTTATCTTAAGGTTTGTTGATTTTAAATTATCGCTATTACTACCATTTATTAATGGTAACTATTAATGTTCTAAGCTTCTGTAGAAAGTACATTTTGCTGCATCCAAACAGTTGCTACACGCAGATTCTTTTTACAATATGAGTCAGAAATGTACTACGCAATCTGTTGAAATTAATACAAAAAGTACCGTCAAGAATTGTGATTTCCAAATATGCAGACAAGATATCTAGCAATGACAGTCAAAATTACTGTAAATGTTAATACTAATGTTAATGAGTAATTGTTCAATTCATTTAAATGGTTTGTATTAATCGTAAATTTATTAAGAAAGGGAGATATAATTGTTTACATTTTGAACCAATCAGAGAACGTCATTCTACTTCTTCATCTGGGTGATCGGAAATGTTTTTACTCAGATTCAGTTTCAACAGTTGCCATATCTTCATTTAATCAGCAATTTGCAGACTTACCTATGTCCTTAACATAAATTAACAAATTAAGTCTAGAAGACTTTTTTGCACCAAGGAAACACATGATTGATAATATCTATAAAATACAGATATTAATCGCCCTATATATTTTATCAGTATACTGTTTCTTGTAAATTAATATTTGAAATAATTTAAAGATTATTTGTGGACAGGTCTACAGCGCGATCATTCAAAAACTAAACAATAGTAAAATCTATACGTGGCGCTCACATTCTGAACTGTTACAAAATGCGTCTGGTTCGCTGTCTTTATCGCATATAAACTGTTTTATCGTAGTGGACAGAAGTCGGGTGTTATTCGCTATGTATAAAACTGTGATACGCCCACTTCAAGTCTCAATTTCGCTCAACTGTGAGATCAGCCTTAATTTAGTATATGAAAGGAAATTCAGCCTATACTCATATTAAATTTGATGACATCGTCGACTAAAAGTTATTACACGCATTACATTTGGTAGAATTAAGAGGAAGTTTGTTAACAGTGCACCAAGAATTAATTAC
Organism: Monochamus saltuarius; assembly: GCA_025584915.1. NCBI lineage: Eukaryota > Metazoa > Arthropoda > Insecta > Coleoptera > Cerambycidae > Monochamus > Monochamus saltuarius. The sequence goes on along the minus strand of CM046721.1, from coordinate 43,837,957 downwards.
AACTAGATTAGTTTGTAAATTCACGTCGACAGAAATATTATCAATTAACAAAATATTTTTATATTATCGATATATAACAGATAACACACGCTTAACTCAAAAGCAACATTATTAATAAATAATGCAAATATCAAGTATTCAAGGATAAAACCCTGCGGAATGTCTGATGTCTGAGTAAACATAATAGATTTAACTCCAGAAATTTGAGCAAACTGAGTTCTGTCAGTGAAATATAATTTCATCGATTCATGAAAATCCGACGATAGTCCATAAGCTTTCAATTTATTAATTAATAGTCCATGGTCGAGACAGTCAAACGCCTTGGAAAATTCTATAGAAACTACGTCTCTTGATTTCCCCTATCAACAACATGATAAATTAGTAACTGTTGACTGCTCTTTCATAAATCCATGTTGTGCAGGTAGTACAATATTTTTTAATTGAAAAGACTGGACACCATGTATAGTAACTTCAAAAACCTTACTAAAGTTACACACTATTGCAATAGGTCTATAATTCTCTGTGTCCCATTAATTTCATGAGTTAGAGACACCCCGTATATTTAGATGGGAATCTAATTTCTTCCACAATTTTGAAAACATGTCCTTCAAACGAAATTCCAATTTCAGTCGATTCATACTGCAGATAATGAATTTATTTTCCTTTACAATTATTCAACGGTACAACTGCTATTACTCATGTCACTACATCAATTTGTCTGCTGTCATTACACAATATTGTTATAAGACATTGTAGATGGGATAGCTGAATTACCTCTCTTCAAATTAACAAAAGTCCATAATTCATTTGGATTGGTTTTCAATTTAAATTCGGTAGTACCAATATAGCTTAAATAAGCTGTTTGACTTTTGAATTTCACAGTCGTGCATATTATATGATCACTTAAGGAGGAATGATATATATGTCACACTTTCTTCTTTAACTTGGCGGATTGAAGATATCTCTTTCGGAATGTTTAATAAAAACTGAATTTAATATTTCATAAAATTCAGAAACAAGCTGATTTACACATGTAAAACTTTTTAAAAGTGTCCTATCAACCAAAAAAATTTTTCGGTATAGAGCAGGAAAATTTACCATTTTAAAATTAAAATCCCCGACTTTTCGTTAATCTATTCGGAATACAAATGTTGACAAGTAATGGTAATGATAAGAGTAGAATAGCTATGCCGATTCTGCTCCGCAATTCAAGATGGCGACTGGAGCAGGATCGTCATAGCTTTCAGCCGTCTACGTCACAATGGATGGGAGATGACACATCTGCGTTGTTATAAAAATGGATGATACTATACCAGACTTCCAAAATTGTAGAGAGTGACTCATGTTATAAATCTGCTCACAATTTATAGTAGTCAACACAAAGCAATATATATGCAGCCCTTATATTTTTTCTACAAAATCGTGTGCCGCATATCTCTGAGAGCATACCCGATTACACAGCTTGTGCTACGCATGGGCTGCAGTTAGTACGCATGCGCTGCTGGCATTTCATTGGCTGCGACGAATTGTCGGATCAAACTGTTTCATTTCCAGCGCTATCATGGACGGGTATATCGTTCGGGTGAGCAAAATTTTGGGTATATCTTTTTGTTAATTTAATTATGAATGTAATGAATTGTATTACTGATTTGATCGAAATGAGGAATATCGGATGATGACATGTATGAGGACTTTAGTGCGCGAGGTCAAAATATGAGTGTAAGTGATGTTGAAATATATATTTCATTATCAAAACTGTACGTAAATAGCATATGTGTGCAAATAAAAAAGTGGTAAAGAAGTACAAGTAAAACGGAAACTCGCGGATGGAGGATTGTATTTTAAAAATGAGTTTCCCAAAAAAAAATTCTATTGCTATATCTTACAAGATGAAACTTAGTCCGTATAAATGAAATCGAAAAGAGTATACTGATAGAAAGGACGAAATAGTGATATGGCGAAGAAACTATTTGAAATAAATATTAAAAAATAAGAATCTGTATGGAAGAATATATTAAATTTTAACGAAACATGGGCGTATGAAGGTCATACGGAAAGCGGTACCATATTATATAATAAGTGTTAATGTGTGACCGTTATAGTGACAGTGCTAGCAACCAATAGTAAGTAGTGTGTATGTATTCTAAAGCCTTTTCTCCTTTTGAATGCGGAATTCGCAAATATTTGCGTGATTTATTTAACGGTGGAAAAATCTCTTATTATAACAAATTTTGTCAACTACCTATAACATTTTCTATCATTTTCATCATGAAAGTGCCATGGTAGATTATCAGAAGAAATTTATTAACACCACATAATAATGAAAGGGGCAATAATATATATAGTGTTTGACAGTTCCGCAAATTGCAATTGTCAAAAGTTAAGATTTTCCGGCCATAAATAATTAAAACAGTTGCAAAATTCCTGAATTTTGCGCAATGAGGACAAGGCTTAAGTGTGATATCTGCGGAGTGCGCATCAGGTAGGTGTAAGTGGGTGGTAGTGGGCAATCGCCGTCCATAGGATGGGCATATTTAAAGTAATGTGCTAGGTTTAGCCGACGTCAACTTATTTTTGATGTGCTTTAACTCTTCTCAAGTGGCACGGTTAGGTAATCATACCACACTTATCTTCCGTACTCATCTCTGTGTTGTGAATTAGTTACTCTCTATTATTTTCGACTTTGGGTAAGTGATAATACAAGATAAAAACTTTAAATTTTAAAATATTTTTATTATTTTTATTATCTAACGCTCGAAATTGTTAAAAACTGTCATATCACTATTTCTACTCTAAAAATAATAGATCTTATGTGCAATTATTTTTGTCATTTTTGTATATTTTTTATATCTGATCGCATTCAAATTTAGTATGCCTATGAAATGTTGCTCCCCGCACGCTTTGCCCGTCGCGCTAGTCTACAAGCTAGCGATTAGTCACTGTCCACAATTTGGACCGCTGACTATAAACTACTTTAATAATAATTATCGTATTATAATCATGCTGAGCGGAAGTATTTAATGGTCTAGTGATTATTAAAGGAAATCTATGTGTACGTTACACTTGAAGTTTATTATTTAATCGATGGTGCGATACTACACAATCAATATTGGAGATAACTAGATCAATAACTCTGTTGTTACAGTTTGAAATGTTATTATATTGATAGAATTGATAACAACTTGAAATTTTTTAACAAATTAGTAATCAATTTGTCTGACTTAAGGGTATTATTAAAATATATAATAATTATTAAAATATATAATGATATTAAAGTAGTGATATCAAAATCACCGACGATCACTACGATAATATAGTTCACAGAGATTCAGACATCACGACAAGACATTAAACAGTTTTTTATATGAGTCTGGTATAAGTATATAAATAACAAATATATAATTTGCGGTTATTTATCTTAAATTTAATGGAAACTATATCATATGTCTAAGTTATTTTAATGTCAGACTATTTTTTAATTGAATAGTATCCAGACATGTAATTCTAAACATGTTATTAATTGATTGTAATTTATTAATATGTAGAACATATAGATAATATTCAAAATTCTATTACCTTTGCCGAATTAAGCACATTAACTAATGTGATGTTACCATGAATTATTAGAAATAATTAAAATAATGAAAAATGTATATAACTATCAAATTTTAGATTTTCACGTTGTACAAGAATATTATAAATATCTACACACATAACTAAAGTATCACGGTTATAATATAATGATTTTAATTCATTTTCCTGTTGTTGAGACTGATGTTTTCGACTTATTTCATTTATTCCCAATTCCTATCAATAATACCACAATCATACCTTACCTACCTTATATTCTAATACATTCTACTACTCAACACTACCAAGAATACAACTGTCACATGATCGATGATTATTGTGTGATCCATATCAATCAATGATTAACCCAGAGAGACTGTGTACCCGTGTATCCAGTTGCCCGTTAACATCAATTAATCTACAAACAACTTTGGTAGAACCAGTCGACAATGCCTATGTCATTGTTCTGCCAGCCCAAACAGTACGAGTTGCCCAAAAATGTCAACCTAATGGATTCACCGATATAACGGTACCAAGCCTGGTACAAATTCCTAAGCATTGTAGTATCGTAGTGTAAGGAGTAAACTATACTAACGACAAATTCCCAATCCAAGGAGGACCATTTCACCTACCCACCATTACAGGATGGCACCCGGACAATGCTTCTCATACTATGCATGTTTCCGGAGATATCCAATTAGACCAGGTCACGAAAATACAAAGCAAATCCAGGGATTTCACAATTCAACCGAGAGAATCAATTACTATCAACAGTGAAAGATTTAAATTTTTTACAATTATACTTATTGCAATAGTAATATTGATAATACTTTTTATTTTATATAAAGTTTGTAGCTATATGTTTAAAAATAAGCCACTTATCACTTTCTATTTTGGTTTTCTAAATCTAAACCAACCAGTACCTAATACTAATGAAAATCAAGACGACAGAAACGATGTTTTCCCTTAATTTTCAGACTTTGACGGGCACATTATATTCCCAGAAAAGCCATGTGGTATAATTAAGAACGCACGGCGTTCAGTTGCTCACATACCGGGCACGCACGTAACTTGTAATCTTGCTTTTTATTAATAAGAGTTTTTTCATCCTGAATCCTTCATTTAATCTTCAAGAACATCATTTACGCCCTTCCTCAGATACCACAAAAAGGTACTATTTAGAAGATCGGTGGGGAGCTTATTTCACATCCGAAATTTTCTCCTACTCTTACTTACTAAATTGTTGAGACACAATGGAAGAGAATATATTGTTGAGTAGTTAACGTGTTTTAAATATTAGTAGTAGCGACAATTAATAAATAAATGTTGGTTTCAATAAAAATGTAACGAAAACATGATATATATCGTCGAGTCATGGCTAGCGCCGCACATACTTTTGAGGCGGATGATGTTTATTGTAAAAAATGCAAAAGTAAAGTAGTTTCATTTGTGAAATGTGTTTCATGTGATAGTTGTTATCACCCTAGCTGTGCTAAACAGTTAAAATACCAAGTTGTGGATAAATTATTAGTGAAATGTTGTGATAAATCTGATGACGTCGAATGGACTGATTCATCAGATATAGGCTTTTTTGATGCCATTGAAAATTTGGCTTCCTCAGCAGATAACAAAGTTGACATGCATATTTTCAAATATGTTATTAAACACAAGGATCTGCTGATTTTTTAATTAAGGGACAAAATTAAACTATTAAATGACCAGGTGTATTCCTTAAAAAGTAAAAGGGAACAAAAACCTTCTATAAAACCTGACGATGCCGACAATAAAAACTTAAAGTATGTTAAAAATGCCACTAGTACCGGATTATCCTCTACTATAGTACGGGAGATTAATGGCAAAAATAAGATATCTGTTCAGGATGTTAGTAAAGCTATAAAGAATGCTGAAACTTACATGAAAGACAATGATGTTTTAACAACTAGTTGTGACACTGCGAATACGATACAGAAAGTCGAAAATGATAATATAGAAACCTGGAAAAAGGTTACTCATAAGAGAGTAAAGAAACCTGAAAAAAAGTTGATAGTTGGCAAATTTGGTGGTCCATCGACGGTTGAGGGTGTAGATAGAACTTCAGCGTTACATGTTTTCAATTTAAAACCAAATACGACGGCTAGTGATCTGCAATCATTTTTATGTAGTAGTTTTCCAGAGGTAATGAGCACGCCTCTGAATTCCCGTTACCCCGACCGATATTCTTCTTTTAAAGTCCTTATATCGAGAACTAATTACGATAAAGCTATGGATGCTTCATTGTGGCCCAATAAAGCTTGTGTTCGTGATTTTTTCGAGTGGAGGACTTCGAGGCAGCAGAACACTTAAATGTTGGCTCGTGTGCTGATACCATTCATGTTGCGGAACCTCACGATATAATATTTAGGATTTTGCATTTAAATGCTCAGTCGCTTGCAAATAAGATGAAAAAATTGGAAATTCTTCTCGCTAATGAGAATCCGATTGTTCTTAGTATCGTTGAACACTGGTGCTGTGAAGATGAAATACCTACTATGGTTATCCCAGAGTATAACTTAGTAACAAGCTACTGCCGTCCTTCCCGTGAGCATGGTGGTACCACAATATATGTGAACAATAACTGTACAGCCGAAAGTATTAATGTGCGAGGGTTTTGTGTGGAAATGCACTTTGAGTGTAGTGCACTTAAATTAGTTGTTGGAAAGAAAAATATATGTGTGCTAAGTATTTATCGTCCCCCAACAGGTGACATCCATCTGTTTCTAAATCAACTTTTTGATACTTTAGAATTATGTAATAAACACTCGAGATATTTCTTTGTGGCGACTTAAACATTAATTATTTGGTAAATAGCCCAACCAAAGAGCTCTTTGATGATTTGCTTTTATGTTTTAATTTGAGGGCCACCTCTATGACCCCTACTAGAGTTGCTACTAATTATTTGAGCCAAACAAGTATTAGTAAGGTTGACTATATACTAACCAATGTTGAACTTTCGTGTTGTAAGGCGAGTGTATATGAAGCCCATTTTAGTGACCACAGAGTTTGTAGTTTAAATTATTTTATATCATTTATCAATTTGAACTTAAATAATTTTGAACCTACTTACAAGGAATTTAGAGATCTTTCAGATGATAATCTTAAACATGTGTCTTGTGCTCTAAGTATGATTAGCTTCAATGACATTTACTTACAAGATGCTAACAACAGCTTTAGTAACTTTATAGATATATTATATCATGTGTTAGATTCGATCTGTCCAGTAAGACGCTATTATTACAGAAAACAGACGCAACTAAACTGGGTTAGTCCTGAAGTAATACAATCAAGTCAACAGTTAAAAAAATTATATTGGCTTTATAAAAACATAGGCAGTACTGATTTTCAATTAAATTACAAGAAAGCTAAAGCCAGCTACAACATTCTCTTAAAAAAGGCAAAATTAAACTTCCATGATAAGCTTATCAGTAAATCTACCAATAAATGCAAAACTATATGGAACATAGTGAACAGAGAAACGGGTCGTAAGAGAACTAGAAAGAATATCACTCTGAATATAGATGGAGAACGTTACACAGACTGCAAACAACTGGCTGGTGCTTTTAGCGAATACTTTGCGAATATTACTGAAACCAAATTACGTAACCACTTTGGCAATTTTAAACCAATCAGTTGTACAACCTCAACTATACTAATCGATACATTTTATTTCTATCCTGTTGATGGTAATGAAGTATTTGCAATCATTTGTAGGTTAAAAAATAAAATCAACACTGGCACAGATAATTTGTCAGTGAAATTACTTAAGAAAATATCGTACCATACAGTCGACCATATTGCATATTTAATTAACTTGTCTGTTACCAGCGATCAATTTCCAGAATTATTGAAAACAGCAACTGTTATTCCCATTCACAAAAAAAAAAAAGATCCGGAGGACATTGCCAACTACACACCTATATCATTGTTGAGTGTTTTCTGTAAGGTATTTGAAAAATACAAAATAATGACCAACTGTCAACATGGATTTCGCACAGGTAAATCTACCCAGTCAGCGGTGTGCAGTCTAACAGAAACTATTTATAAATTTTTAGATGATGGTAAACAGGTAGCAGGTCTGTTTTTTTATTTAGCTTGCGCCTTTGATTGCTTAAATATTTCGCTTATCAAAATCAAATTATTTAACATTGGTTTCAGAGGGATATTCTTGGATTGGATAATTCAGTTTTTATCTAATCGATCCATGCATGTTAAAATTAATAATGTCACATCTGATTGCAAAAGTATTAACCTGGGGGTGCCACAGGGATCGGTCCTGGGCCCATTGATTTTTCTTTTATTTATTAATAACCTGCCTGCTTACATGGATTCAGTTGCTTTAACTCTATTCGCTGACGACACATCTGTTGTGGTTTCGGCTTCAACACATGAGGAACTCATTACAATTTGCGAGAACTGCATCGCGTGTTTTGCCAATTGGTGTACATCCAATAGTCTGATTTTAAATATTGATAAGACAAAAATTATTTATTTTCATAACAAATCAATAGACACCAAATTGTACCTGGATTTTAATGACACTGTTTTGGAATCATCTGAGAGTATCAACTTTCTAGGAGTTCATCTTGACTATCAATTGAAATGGGTGAATCATATAAACGCTTTGTGCGCAACATTAAATAAATCTTATTACGCTATATCCAGGATTAAAAAAACTATGCCTTTGTGTGCTTTATTAAATGTTTACTATAGTATAGTATACAGTCATCTTTCTTACAACGTCTTTTTATGGGGGCATGCTGCCTGCAGCTACAGAATTTTTAAAGCACAGAAACGCATAATTAGAAACATATTTGGCATCAGTCCTGGTGAGACATGTCGAAATGCATTTATTTCAAATGATATTTTAACTTTTCCCAGTATATACATTTTGAAGGTATTATTGTACGCCAAAGAAAATATTCATAACTTGATAAAGAACTCAAATTATCATAATTATTCCACCCGCAAATGTGACTTATTATGTATCCCTGCGCATAAATCTAAAAAATTTGAAATGTCTGCTCACTATCAGGGAATTCAATTTTACAATAAGCTTCCAAATAATTTTAAGACTATGCATGACCAGCGCCCAATTTAAGACATCTGTAAGAAAGATGTTGCTGACCAAATGCTATTATAGCATTCACGATTTTATGAATGATATTTTATAATCATATGTTTTATTTATCTTGTTATATTTGTTTGTTTTTATTTTTTTTATTGATTGTGTGACCTGTCCTATACATGCATAATATGTCTAAATGGATGAATAAATATTATTATTATTATTATTATTATTATTATTATTATTATTATTATTATTATTATGATTACGAGGATTACTGTTATTTCTTTGATAACTTACACACATACATTTTAATAATAAACATCTAGTGGATCTACGATTGTTCACATTAGTTTTTGCTTTGTAGTTTCAGTTCATGTTACCAATGAAACGTATCTACACCTCATTTGTCAGTAGTCGTCGCTGTTATGAGTATGTAGATAATGAGAAGAATTTTGTAGGAATTTTCTAAGCAGCGGAAACGAGTGACAATGGAAAAAGTTTATAAATTGCCTTTAATATTTGTTATCTCCCAAATTTCAATTTCCAAAAGTTTCATAGTAGATACTTCTTTAACGAACAAATCAGAAGCAGTTTGTCTAAATTTGTTTTCAATAAAACTACATTTACAAGCAAAAAGCACTATTTCAGCAAAGTGTATAAATTTACCTCTACATTTTTTTTGGTCAGACAGCGTTTTGAAAGTTTACTATTCAAAATATGTTTCGAGTATAGATGAAGAAATGATATTTTTTTCATGTTTCAATTTGGCACTATGTTTTTGAAACAGGATTGAAAAACTTCTTAATTTAGACTAAATTGTAATAATAAATAAATATAATAGGTACTTTCAAACAAGTAAATGGTAATTTCGTAATTCCGATTTGTATGATGAACTGCGAGTATTACTATTACCTGATAGTAGTAGATATCAAAGACTGATGTTAATATCAACTAAAGATAAACGGAACTGTATATGATAAATATAATGAGATAAATTATGAATAACAATCAATACTCGCTGTTGTTTGATATGCATTGTATATTGACACTTTAATTAAGTTAACCTTATATAATATTCTGATTTTGAAAAAAAGAAAATAGGTAATTTTCTTCAAAAATTGTGTGAATGTGTAACTCTATTATACTTCTGAACTAATGATAAAAAATTACATTCACAACGTTTCTGAGTGCCAAATTAGTCAAATTAATGCATATCTTTACAGTTCAAATATAACTACATATCACATGCAGAGTGTTACGGGATAGCGAAAAGGGAAGTGTAAATGACAACAAACGAATATCAGGTTTCATAAAAATATATTAGAATTAGTATCTAATTATATTATACAGGGTTAACTATGAGTAAGTGCAAACATTTTAACCACCTGGTCAGGGAGGTCTAAAAGACAATACAAAATTTAGTGGTTTTTAGGCTTTCACGGCCAGTGTTGTAATTTGATACATGGTGATTTTCCGGGTTGTTATGCCGTGACCTCGGTAACTGGTAGCTGCCAGAAACAGAGTTAACTCACACAGAGAGTTAACAGAGTTTTAACTCTGTTTCTGGCAGCTACCAGTTACCGAGGTCACGGCATAACAACCCGGAAAATCACCATGTATCAAATAAAAAATTTATTTCAGAATTCTAGCTCGATGTTTTAAAAATGGGGAAAAACCTTCTTTTCAGAGCTCATCTCATCAATAAACTATTTTAGTGTGACGTCACACATTTAGGCTACCCCAAACTTTCATAATTTAAATTGTACAGACAGAATCTGACCCTTATGTACGATGTATTTACATATGTATTATAAAAAAATTAACAAATTAATTTATTTTTTCAAGGACACAGAAGAACAACCAGCATATGTGTCACCATTAATATTCCTACCTAAGGAAAATTGTTTCCCGAAAGCGTGTAAAAGTTAGAATTTGAATTCTGTTTAAATTTACAGTTTTTGACCCCAGCGAACCTCTGCCAGTCCATGAAATGTTATATGAGGATAGCCTATGTCACCGTTGATGTTCCTACCTAAGGAGAATTATTTTCCGAAAGCATGTAAAAGTTAGATTTTTTTTCATTTAAATTTACAGTTCTTGTCCCCTTTAGACCCCAGGGACCCTCTGCCAGTCCATGAAATTTTATATGAGAACAACCCCATTGATAATCATACCAACGGAAAATTGTTTCCCGAAAGGTGTGTAAAAGTTAGAATTTTGTTCCTTTTAAATTCACAGTATTTGTCCATTCGACCCCAGGGACCCTCTGCCAGTCCATGAAATTGTTTATGAGGACAGCCTATGTCCCCGTTGATAATCCTACCGAAAGAATTTTTTTCACGAAAGTTGTGTAAACGTTAGAATTGTTTTCTAATTTACTGTTTTTGCCTCCTTTGGGTCCGAGGGACCCTTTGCGAGTCGAGAATTTTATATCAAGGTAACCTGCGATCCCACCTAAGTATTTCACTAAAGGAATTTTTTTTTTGACAAATTAAATGAATTATATAAGTATTTAAATGTTTAGATAATATTGTCTAATTATTACTTTTTAATAATTATTAATAACAAAATATTGTTTTATATTTTTTTTTGTAAGTTTTAAGTGCATTAGTGTATGGTTGTTCTTAAATACTTCAGTCCTTGAAAAAATAAATTAATTTGTTAATTTTTTTATAATATCTATGTAAATACATAGTACATAAGAGTCAGATAATAATAATAATAATATTAATAATAATCATAATAGTGACTTTCTTAAGGCGGGGCTCATTCAATGACTGCTTGCGCCCAACCTGAAATATAAATTACATAATTGTTTACAAATATATTGGATTATTTTTTTATAACAATATTTTTATAACTACAACTAATTTCGTCATGCTCTATTACTATATCCATAACTTATTTTGAATAAATACATGTATCGCTTATAGGAAATTAAGTATAACTAATAACTAGCAGCGATACACCTATACATATATTTTAATTATATGTATTAAAGTAAATTTTGATTTTTCTTTTGAATTTGTATAGCTTATGTGTAGACTTAATTTCTAGAGGTAGCGAATTATATAAAAAGGACCCAAAATAACTAAAAGAAGCTACAATAATGCATAGAAGGAATACATAAAAGATAAGGATTTCGTCTCGTCCTAGCTTGAATGTTTTCAGCAAAAACAATTTTATTTATTAAATAACTCGGCTGATTTAGGATTATTATTTTATGAAAAAAGCAAGCATAGTGAATTTGTCTTCTAATATTCATCTTATTCCAGTTATTTTCAAGATAATATTGTGTAATATCCTCTCTTCTTAAAGTATTAGTGCTATATCATACAAACATTTTGTACTAACTGTATTTTATAACAATCATGAGATGAAATGCAAGACCCATACACAATGTCACAATAATCAAAGAGTGATAATGCCTACTAAAGATTCTACCAACTTCAATTTAACATGCTTGCCTAATACATATTTAAATCTAAAAATTGACCGAAGTACTCCAAATGCTTTTTTAATCATATTATCAATGTGAGAAGTAAAAGACAAATTTCTGTCTATTAAAAACTAAAATCTTGCACTCATTTACAATTCGTAGTGAAACATTGTTCCAGATTAATTTGTTTGACAAGTCTACCTCACTACACTGTACATTGGTTTCAATAATCATAGCAACGGATTTTTGGGGGTTTAATGTTAACGAGTTTTTAAGTGACCAATCAAAAATATTATCATCTAAATTTAATTTGACCTGTTTTTGCCGGTCTTGCATGTAGATGCTAAACCACTCCAGAGGACCCCCTGAAATACCATAAAAATTTAATTTAGCTAGAAGTAACGATAAATCCAGACAATCAAATGCCCTGAAATAGTCAAGCATAACTGTTGCTGTAATCATCCCTCTATCAATCGCTCCAAGAGCATCATCCACTAGATCACACAAGACTGTACCTGTGCTATAGCTACTCCTGAAACCTGATTGTTTATTTGGCAATAAACTAAATTTATCTATATGACTCTTAAGTTGCAAATAAACAATCTTTTCTAGAATTTTAGAAAAAAAAGAAAGTACACTTATGGGACGCAACCGACTGCACCGACTAACATTAAAAAATTGACATTGTGTCAGCATGAACTTTATTTACTGAATTTAAGAAAAAATATTTATTTTATCTTGATCTCGAAACTCATCAGGTAAATTATTAATTTTAGCATTTTATGAACATTCAATTTTTCAAACATTTTCCATAAAACTTGCAGAATTTTTATAGTTTAACCTCAATTCATTTTCAATAAATGCCTTTTTGTCTTTACGTATAGAAGCAGTCACTAAATTTCGCATTTCTTTATAATAATTCCATTTTGCCTGAACACGTTGTCTAGTAGCATTTAAATCTTTTAAAAGCATTCAATATTCTGACAGTGCTCTATTCCTTATACTCATCATTTTTTTAATATTACGTCTTGCCCAAGGACAATTCTCTTTGTGATTTTTATTTTTCACCGAGGAGCATGTACCTACATCAAATAACCGTGTAATAATACTTTCTAAGAAATTCACTTTAAATCCTCTATATTTTGAAAAAAAATAACCCTCCCCCAGTCAGTCCTTCTAGCACGATTGTCAAAATCGATCATATTAATATTTTTTATACATCTACTGCAATATCTAGCATACAAAATACTCGTATTAATGCATGATCACTATGAAAATCAGATAACTCTGTTACAGATAAATTTAATACTAGCTGACTTTGATTTATCCATATATGATCCAATAATGTACCACTAACCAATCGAGTAGGCTCATTAATAATTTGTTGCATGTTGAAAGCATTAAAAAATAAAGCGTGTATGAACTTGTATCCCGTAGAGTTGACATTGAAGAGATCTACATTAAAGTATCCTAAACAAACCACTATGTCAGTCGATATAGCGCAGCGACATTGAAAACTTGCAGCTATTTATAATTAACAACAGACAACAGATGGATTATAAATACAGACAATACTTATGCTCTTACGGTTGACTTTAACTGTAGTCCATTGAAAAGTTACATTTGAGGTTGCATTTTTTAGAGGACGCAATTTTATTGTTTAGATGTGAGAAGGGGGTCAAAAAAAGCTTAACTTGAAGTTTGGGGGGCCACAACCCTCGAGGTTTGGCCGCCATCTTGGAAAAAGGGGTAAAATTGTTTTTAGCATTTATCAGGTAAACTATTGGTCATACAAAAATTTTGTAAAAACATTTTTTATTGCAAATTGAATCCTCTACAATTTTAGTCCAGTAACTTTTTGTTGTAAAATCAAAAATAACAAAGATATTAAAGAAAAACAATCAAAATTTTTGTACAAATTTTCTTTTGGACGCCATAATTTATTTATTTTCTTATTTAAAAAAATGACATCAGAGCATTTTTGTAGAGCGATTTTCAACGAAGAATTTTTATTATATACTTTTTTTATTATATTCATTAGTTTGGGTTTTACAGCGCTGTGAAGTGACACTAATTTTCCCTATAGTCCATTGAAAAGTTACATTTGGGGTTGCATTTTTTAGAGGACGCAGTTTTATTGTTTAGATGTGAGGGGGGGGGATAAAAAAAAGCTTAACTTGAAGTTTGTGGGGTCGCAACCCTCCAACTTCGGCCGCCATCTTGGAAAAAGGGGGTTAAATTGTTTTTAGCATTTATCAGGTAAACTATTGGTCATACAAATTGTTTTTAAAAACATTTTTTATTGCAAATTGAATCCTCTACAATTTTAGTCTAGTAATTTTTTGTTGGAAAATCAAAAATAACAAAGATATTAAAGAAAAACAATCAAAATATTTGGACAAATTTTCTTTTGGACGCCATAATTTATTTATTTCTTATTTAAAAAAAAGACATCAGACCATTTTTGTAGAGTGGTTTTCAACGAAGAATTTTTATTCTATACTTTTTTTATTATATTCATTAATTTGGGTTTTACAGCGCTGTGAAGTGAACACTAATTTTCCCTACTGATAAGTATACATTTATATCAATGATATGGCATAGGTTTTAATTATTTTTGTAATAATGTTTTTTTTATAAACCTTTCAATATTTTATGCTCTGATGTCATTTTTTTAAAATAATAAATAAATCAGAATTTTGATAGTTTTTCTTTAATATCTTTGTTATTTTTGATTTTACAACAAAAAGTTACTAGACTAGTAGAGGATTCAATTTGCAATAAAAAATGTTTTTAAAAAAATTTTGTATGACCAATAGTTTACTTGATAAATGCTAAAAACAATTAACCCCCTTTTCCAAGATGGCGGCGGAAGTTGGAGCGTTGCGACCCCACAAACTTCGAGTTAAGCTTTTTTTGACCCCCTCCCCCTCACATCTAAACAATAAAATTGCGTCCTCTAATAAATGCAACCCCAAATGTAACGTTTCAATGTACTATAGAAAAAATTAGTGTTCGCTTCACAGCGCTGTAAAACCCAAACTAATGAATATAATAAAAAAAGTATATAATAAAAATTCTTCGTTGAAAACCACTCTACAAAAATTCTCTGATGTCATTTTTTCCTAAATAACAAAAAATAAATAAATTATGGCGTTCAAAAGAAAATTTGTCCAAAAATGTTGATGTTTTTTTTTAATATCTTTATTATTAAAGCTCTAATTAAAAAAAAACAACAAAAGAGGTTAAAGAAAGAAGAACACTCTTCGTTAAAACATCGAGCTTTCGGAAATGTTTATTTCCTTTATCAAGATAATTAACATGAGATTAGATTGAAAAAAGGCTTCATAACACACAATAGAGCCAGTGAAAATATTGATGATTGTTAAACAATTTTGGTGGTGGTTAAATATATCGCTTTTCAATTACATGATATAATATACAGAGTTAAGTATACAAAATATTTAATCACGTGCTCAGGGAGGCCTAAAAGACAATGAAAATTTTATTTCGAAATTTTACATTGATGTTTTAAAAATAGGGCAAAACCCCCTTTTCTTCCGGAGTATTGGTGCCCAAACTACTAAACTAAACTGCTGTGCAGCAATTTTTCGCGGCACGGCCAGTTGTAAAAGACATGAAAATAAACATTTTTGTTAATAATGATAAATATCAGATAATCCGGATCGCTACAAAATTGTATATTCTTTCTTCCTTATGTCATTGCAAACTGCCAAAACAACATTTTTATTCATTACATGTCAAAAATGCATCACCTACTAACAGTAGAATACCAACGCGTAGTCTCAATTCAAGCAACTATTTCAAATTTTTAAATTTCCATATTGTTGCCGCTTCATTTTATTGATGTAAAACTATTAAAAATAAATATGGGTGCATACCACAGAAAATATTTGTTTGGAACAAATACCATAACATCGTCAAATGAAAATAATATCTAAAAATTATATTATTGGAGAATTATGTGATGATGTTTCTTAATTTTCCTCGAAGGACCTTTGTGTTTGAAATAAAATGATGAATTTATTGCTCACACATGTATATGTATATAAGATTTACAATGAACATTCATATGAATCAGCTTACAATTGTAACAAATGTAACAGTTAGGTGAATCACCTATTATAATAATTAATATAAGTAAATATATATATATATATATATATATATATATATATATATATATATATATTGTGATAAATCAGAAATTCCATAAGAATCGAATACTATGAAATTCAGTTTAAGCAACAAAACAGAGAATTATTATTGAAATGTTAATATTATTGATATAAAATATAGATGAATTATTATTGTTGAAATTATCGTCAATAAACATATCTAAAGAAGACTAGTAATATATTAAATTAACAAAATTTTACAAATTTTATTAAATTCAATTTAAATATTTAACTATCAAATCTGGACATGACGATACAAAAACATACATTATATAAAGAAAGAAAATTCAAAAACCAGACAATGACATATAAAAAGAAAGTATAAAGAACAAAGATTTAGCATATATGCATATCGCAAGACTAAAACATCATTCTAATAAAATATTAGCTAGATAAAATGAAAATTCCAATTTTAAAACATAATGACAATTAGAAATGTCAAACGTAAAGATGGCCATTCAAGGAAATATCAGCATCTCCGACAGGACACTAAAAAAGACACAAATTAAAGAATATTTAAGTATAAAATTAGTAAAAATTGTTATGTAGTTGTAAAAATAATTATAAGAATACAAAAGACAATCAGTGTCGTGAAAAGTGCTTCAACAGGAATAATTAAAAATTAAAAATATTACATGTGTAGTGACCCTAAGAAAAACTAATAATAATCTAGAAGGTAAAATTACCTAGAAACAATAATTTGTTGATTAGTTACGAAGAAAACTGTGAGGCGAGAAGAGGTATGAATTTGCTAGAGTCGAAAATTTCATAATTTATAGTTAAAATCTAATTAAAATTAAAAAAAAACTTATACGTACCAGTCTCACAGTAAATTAAAACATAAAGTAACTCAAGACAACATCAAGACATATCAAATTCAAGAATTTAGTGGAAACCATCTACATAACCAGACCAGACCAGACCTAGGGGTTGTGCAAAAGGACGAAGAAATCCATTCTTAGAGGGAAGTAACCTCAAAATACACATCTAGATCTCGATAAGAAGAGAAGTCCAGAATTCAACAGGATATCCAGGCCGGAGGATCGAAAGCATCCAGAGAATAAAACATCATCCAGAGAAGAGAAGTTCCAGAGAGCAACAATAGAAAAATCATCTACAAAAAAAGTAAAAAATGTACGTTATACAAGGTTATCTAGCTAGATCGAATACGAATTGAAAAAGAACAATAAGTAACTTTTAATCGATTGATAACAGTATACAACAGTTAATTACTTACCTTTCTATTTGATTTCACTAATTTAAAAAGTTTAAACTTAAAAATCCAGTCATTAAATGTTGTAAGACAGAAACTAAAGGCCAGTAAAATAAAATTAGATAAATTCCATTGTATCGTGTGTATTTCTGGTTGCATAAAAGCAAGTAAATGCAAATAATTTTAAACACTAGAAACACAAACGAAAAATCAAATTTGTTAATTGTTAAACTGTAAAAATATTCTTTAATATTCCTTATTTTGAATGCCTTCGAATTTAATCGAGGAATTATCATTTTGCTGTTTTCTTTAATAAATGTTAATGTACTATCCTTCAAACAATTGTTTCTTTGTATGTACTGGGTGGTTTAAAGATTTTGAACATTAAAAATAAAAAAATAAGGTGTTAACTACTCTGCTGGAATCCACTCCTGAGAAGAGAGGTTAAACGTAGCCAGGTATAATAAAGTACAGGTAAAAAAAAAGAAAAATACTAGGAAAATAAAATCATATATTAAATTTTAAAACAAAAATTATATTTATTCACTTATACACTTCACACATAACATATAACATAAATACTATCTACACTAATAAAAATTTTGAAATAAAACAAAACAAAATAAAATAAATCATTGGCGCCCAATAAAAAAATGTATATACATTAACAAAATCATATCACACATATCATTCACAACACACATACACATAGACACAAATAATAATAATATATAAGTCTTCATTCATAGGTAATTCGTACAGCTTACCACTGCCCTTTTATAGTTCCACGAGATGTTTGCAGAGACACTACACGAACTACTCCGTTTTTTCCAGGATGGACTGCATCAACACGTTCAAGTGACCGCTTCTGTGAAGGCAAGACGTCGATGAGTAGAACCATGGCCTCAATCTTCATGTTTTTGGTATCGTAGATCCATTTGATTCGGGTTTGAAGTTGATCTATTTGATTCGGGTTTGAAGTTGATTAAGATATTCCCTGGACCATCTATTCCAGAAGTATTCACGAATTTGTTGTAGATACTGCCATCTTGAAAGATGATGCATTGAAATCTGGAGGAGATTTTCTTCTATCGGCTGCACAAGTGAGTCTCCAATTAGGAAATGGGAAGCAGTTAAAGCAGCTCTTAATAGGGTATAACATTCTTCAAATGTAAGTAATAAATGTTGTGTAATCTTGTAAAATGTTTTCATAGATTTTACAGCAGCTTCCCAGATGCCACCGAAGTGTGAAGATCTCGGAAGTATAAAATTCCACGAACTGTTTTGCTTTGATATGTCAATAGCTATTTCATATTGGTTCGAGGCAAGAAATTGATAAATTCTCTTAAGCTGTTGATTAACATCAACAAAATTAGTGGCGTTATCCGAAAATATTTGACACTTATTCCTTGTCTACGGAAAATCTATGAAAGGCAGAAAGGAATGCTTCAGTAGTAAATTTACTAACTAGCTCTAGATGTACTGATTTTGTGGTTAAACATGTTCTGTTTATTTTCTTTACGTCTTCCTGACAAGGGCCAATATTTCAATTGAAGTGAAGCCACAATTCATTGTTCACCAGATTCTTTGCTGTTGATCCTCTTGAAAGTATGTCAGCAGGGTTTTGTTTCGATGGCACATAATGCCAAGGAGTGATAACCTTTGAGTTTCTGCTACTCGGTTGGATATGAATGTTTTTAATAGATGAGGAGGCGTTTTTATCCAGGTAAGTACTGTAATAAAATCTGTTCAATGGTGTGTTTCTTATTTTTTTCTTTTTAAGCCTCTTTCACCAGGCAGATAAGTTTGCATAACAATAATGCTTCATTTAATTCCAATCGAAGAATTGATAGGGTTTTCAACGGTGATATTCGTGATTTAGAACCGATTAAATGGTTTTTACTGTATTAGAAAGGTATTTTAAGCTAATATATCAAATCTCCTACAATTCCTATCAATGAAGTCATATGTATGCTCTCTGATACTAAATATCTAAGTATGCTAATGAACAATTCCACAGACAAAGCTCTTTTCAATAATTATCTAAAAAAAATAATCATAACGACTTGCATAATTAATAACAAAAATTTACCCTTTATGTAATCGTTTTTTTATATAATTATATATTTTTAGGTATTGACAATATTGTGTGAAACTAATTACTTTAGTCCACAGAATAGTTAGTTTCACACAATATTGTTAATACCTAAAAGTATATAAAAAAAGATTTAATGGTAATGCATGTTGCCTTCATCGTCAGAACTTTAAACTGCTGCGCCAAATGCATTTTCAGAGGCATCGCTAAATCCATGAATGTCAAATGTTAACTGTGCATTTTTCGGATTGATGTTCCATGTCATTCAGATGTCTTAATTCATTGTGGTATTCTAGCCATAATTTTCTAATGAAACCTGGATCTGGGTCATCCCAGGATAAGTTTAGTTTCCATAACTGTTGCATAATGAGCTTTGAAAATGTCACTACTAATTCGATTAATCCCAATCGGTAGTAAATACTAGCAATTTTTGATAGGATTGTTCGTTTTGTTAGTTCTTCGAGTTCGTGTAAAGATATATTATATTGAATTGTGAATTCCACAGAAGACCTGAAGTTTTGATAGGTCCTTCTTTATCTAACACCATGAGTCATTCGTAATTATGTTTTTAGATTTTCTAATATGGTTGATTTGATCTCCATTTACGTAGTGGTAATTTTCCTTTGTGATTCTTGTGGATGTTTCAGTGATGTTACAGGTAAAGAAATATGATGTGTACCTAATTTCAATTTTGATGCAACTTTTGAGTAATAAAATAAAATGAGATCCTGTGTCTAATAAGGCTTTGCATAAATGTAACTGTCCATCCTTGTCATAAATGAGAATTTCAGCTGTAGATAATAAAATGTTGTATAGTTCCTTGTACGTACAATGAGCTGACACTGTGTTGATGATTGTGTTTAATTTCAGGTAAGAGGTTCTTGAAGTGTTTGCTTGTTGATCGTCTGATTGTGTATTTATTGTTGTATTGTAATCTCTGTGTAGTAAGGAATGATATTTCTGTTACATTTCTTGCATATTATGGACATACAGTGTTGTACCATATGACCAAACTTCTGCTTCAAGTGTTAGCATTTCATTTATTTTGCTTGATGGTCTGTTGTTTAATTTGTCCTCGCAATCCTTTGATGTGCGACTATCTAGGTTTGAATTTAATAAATAAATTATCAAAGTATCCCAGCTTCAGCGTTTCAAATTATGCTAAGCATATGATTTCTTGTTGAATCTACAACTTTTCTTATGGTAATATGTTGTTCTCTATATATACTTGGCAGTTCAAATAATTCTTTTACATGTGTATTTACTTTTAATCTTCTTTTTTCATACCTGTTTTCTAGTAAATACCATGCTTTTTGATAGTTGTTCCCCGGTACATTGCAATGCTTGGATTACTTGAAGCGCTTTTCCTTTTACTGAACTTCTTAAATATTCGAATTTCTGAATTTCAGACAGCATCAAGTTTTCATGCAGGAATTGGAATGAATCTTTAAAATGAAATATTCTCCACTAAAGGTAAATATCTGTGGGTGAGTATATCTTGTGGGTATTCTCGTTTCTATTCTCTTCACTTGAGAAGTAGGATCTTTCTCTGGTTTAAGAGAAATCTAAAATAGTTTGCGTTGTGATATTGTTACAAAATATATGCTTTCAATTCTGTTCTTCATTGTTTTGTGATACATCTTCAGGAACTTCACATTCTATGATATTCTGCCTTTTATAGTCTTGCTTGAATTGGTAGAGAATTATGGTTAATACATACACATGTAGTCCTGATATATTTACAACTTTGACACCAACACCTTTGACAACATCAACGGGTTTTCTTTAAACAAAACCATGGCGGCAAGACCATCAGTAAATAATTTTAGAAACAGTAACATTAAAATATGTTTGTCACAAAACAAAATAAATCCATTTTTGCCGATGGTTTCACAGACGAAAAACAAATATATTTAATAACCTACTACAGCTGGCAAGACATTATGAAATTGTTATGTTGATGGTTGCAAGTAGATAGGATTGGAGAGAGGATAAGAATAAGGAGAAGGAGCAAGGTCAATGAACTGAAATATGACACCGGATGCTATCTAGACGAAATATGATACCGAATGTAGGTCAATGAACTGAAATATGACACCAGATACTGTCTAGACAAAATCTGATACCGGAGCAAGATCAATGAACTGAAATATGACACCGGATGGTATCTAAACGAAACTCGACACTTTATTTCCTATAAAAATTCCACTCTAGTAAAGATTATTCATTGATAAATTATTTTCTTTGAAATCGTCATATCAGCTAAAACTGCAATGTAACCTGATACCTATGTGAAGGTCACAGGTTAACGAATGTATTACATCCGGTATTGAATCATTTCTAAACACCTGTATTTGTTCTATGTCAGCAAGAATTAGTACTTTATTTCATAACTAGCGTTATATTTTCTTAATTTTGAAGGTAGGATATAATACCATGTTAGTAATGTAAAGTATATCATTTCTAAAAAATAAAATTCACCTCTACCTATTTAAAGTGGTGGGGATTACTCCATAAAATAATGTTAGGAACAATTTGAAAACAGTCAAAAACAAGCAGTGTTGTGTATACTAGTAAAAATAATATTGAGTTATAGTGTGTAACCAAACAAAGCCAGAATAATGTGGGCAGCTTATGTGAAAGAGATCGAAATAAAAGACTTGGATAGTGATATTCGAAATCTACGTCAGACCATCTCAAATCTTAAGTTTGATGCCGATCATGAAGCCATTTATGATATGGGAAACTTTTTTCCAGCAAAATATTGTAAAGAATTAGTTGAGAAATATGGGTATTGTATGAAGATTATTTAAACGAGCAATGTACCATAGATGATGTTGTTAATGGTTTTATTAACTTGGGCATGACGGGAATGCTTCATGATATTAAACATTTACTGCAGAGCCATTTAGCCAATACAATTCTTGAACGCGAATGGGAACAAGAATCTGATGGTCAAGAGGAAAGCGATGTAGAAATGAGTCAACAATGAATCTGTATTAATATAATATTTAATAAACTTTATTGTCATAAAGTCGTTTTATTATTTCATAAATTATATATCACTACCAAAAAACAATCAGTTTTTCTTTAGAAGCAATAATGAACGCTTCACAGTTAATAGTTCTGCAAACAATTTTGAAAAGTTCGCTAATTATACAGCGACCTTATAACTCCAAAGAGGTGTTTATTTGTTTCGATCAAAATGGGACACGAAATGAAAGTTGACCCTATAATTGGAAAAGATCGAAACCTGATACAAATAATTATCAAGAAATGTTCAAACCATCCATACCTACAAACAGTACTAGCTACAAGTTGAGAATAAGAAAATGTAATGACGTAATGCAAGACTCTAATTGGCTGGGGCTTTACAGTAAACCCCTCCACTTCTAATAACTTTAGTCATAATATAAATAGTGAGTGTGGAAGAGAATACGGAGCAAATACCTTTCTCATATGGTATATAGCGATTTGTTCTTCGTTGTTGCTCATTGTTACGTATTTTCAAGTAATATGTCTGAAGAATTGTAATGTGTGCAATGTATTAGTAGAGAATTGATAAAAAAACATCAAAACGGTAAGTCCTTGTATG
Source organism: Monochamus saltuarius (assembly GCA_025584915.1). Classification (NCBI taxonomy): domain Eukaryota; kingdom Metazoa; phylum Arthropoda; class Insecta; order Coleoptera; family Cerambycidae; genus Monochamus; species Monochamus saltuarius. Next base: position 43,814,742 of record CM046721.1, on the reverse strand, counting down.
ACTTTACTGAAGAGGAGCTTACACATTTTCCACTACACTATATAATTGAAAGGGCTCATCCCATTGAACTTTTGCATTCATGGCCAAAGCTTCCGAAAGAGTATAGAGAAAATTTCAGCCTACAAGTACAGCTACCATGTTTCATACACTACAACCGTCCAGAACACATACACACGTCGATGGATCTGCACCATCACAATCTAAATGTCACATGTGTAAACGGAGTCTTCAACAATATTAATTATATATAAAATATGTAAAATAAATCAATAAAACTTTTGAAATATTATTTTCTGCTTTTTTATTTTAACAAAACTATAAATAGTTCAGAATTAAAAAACAATCTTAGGGTACGAAACTTGAATTCACGAATCTGTTAAAGCATAGATCTTAATTTAAACACCTTGTACCACTCGGCCAACCTAACCGATGAAACAATTAAAACAAACATAACTTTTATTATAATTTTGCATCAAATTCACAAATTTAATAAATTTAAATCAAAATCCCATTCCACTTCATCATCTTTAGCTTCTAATAACTTTTCAGCTTCTTGTATGAGTTTTAAATTCGTATTGGCATCATCATTAAGAAGGTAATGCCCCCAAGATCTGATCGTTACCCCGTTAGGTTCAACATACCTATTGCCATCATCTGAAGAAAGGGCAACTTTGTTTTTCAGTTCAGTGTAAATGGTTGGTAATGTAGATTTAAATATATACATTTTGCGGAATATTTTACCACCCTTTTCAACGATTTCTACATAATAAGAAAAATTTATTTCTTTTTTGGTAACACTTTTTCATATACCCTTTGCCTTCTTCGTTACATCGTCGGCTTTAACACAATATGCTCTAGCACCTGTACCATAAAAGCTCTCTATGGGCCTTCCAGTATATTCATCTTTAAATCTACCAACCACTGAAACCGTCTTGGGCATATTATGGATATTGTCTACAGTATAGTTAGAGGTAGAGTATGGCACATGTTCACTTGTTTGAACTGTAAATGGTTTGTCATCGCAAGGCTCATTATGATCGATGGGTTTTAACAAACTCTCAAAATCGGCATAGATAATGAATGGTATTGGTAGTAGTCTCTAAAAATTTTCGAATTTTAGGATATTCTCAGGAATGGATTCACCATACTTATTTACTTTTAAATCGGTTGTTGGTATCTTTGTACAAACATGGTTACAATCATTTTCTTCATGTGCTTTCAGTTGCTGCATTGTTCTAAACGATTGAAGACACCCATCACAGATATGCACACAACTATTTCGTCTTGATTTCTGTTTTGATACCAGTTTTGACAAGTTGGTTATTAGACACTAGTGATTTATGCCTGCAGTTGTATCACATAAAAGTAATAAATTAATATGTGTAACTTGTCGGTTTGATGTAAAATGTAAAGCTCCAACTACCTCAGTATGAATTTTACCATCTCTAATTTTTTCCAAATTTAGGAATGTCCTTCAGTTTATAGGAAACTCGATACCATTAAAATTTAACAAAGTGTCGTAATGTGGGTACGAACTTGTTTTTGTTGGATCACCTTGTGGAGGTAATATTGCTGCATTAACGGACTATGCAAAACAAGCATTATCATTGTTTCTAATATTCAACACACCTCCTTTTCTTCCGAAGTATGCAGGTAGTTTAATATATGAAGATGCCGAAAGCGGTGTATATTTGTTTATGTTCACATCAAGAAACGTTATTTCCTTTAATGCCCATGAGGAAATCCTCTCCTGAAACTGGGATGCTTGAGATGTCATTTCTTCTATAAACTCTTCAAACATTGTTTGTAGTTCGGTTGCTTCTGTCACAATTTTATTTTTGATATTAAATGATTTTATATATTTTTAAATATTAACAATATTGTGTGAAACTAACTACTCTGTGGGCTAAAGCCCCAACCAGCGTTGAATTACACCCGGAATATCTACCCATATATTCTTTATTATTAGCTTTTGTAACATTTTTTACTGTTTTAGAAAGGTATTTTAAGCTAATATATATCAAATCTCCTACAATTCCTATCAATGAAGTCATATGTATGTTCTCTGATACCAAACATTGACAGATTAATCAGTTTGACATTGTCGACATTTAATTTCAAATAATGTTAATTTATTGGTATAATAATAATTTTTATAGTTAGATATTTGACTTAACTTAAAGGAGGCCACCTGGTGAAGCAGAATGCAGAAATAGGTCAGATCTCATTTATTGTGGTTGAATTCTCGAGTTCCCACTGTCAGAAGTTAGATATCTATAGAGTGTTTTCATTAAACCAGGTTAGTAAATTTAGATAGATTAATTTCTTTAGATAATTATTGAATAGAGCTTTGTCTGTGGAATTGTGCATTAGCATACCTAGATGTTTGGTATCAGAGAACATACATATGACTTCATTGATAGAAATTGTAGGAGCTTTGATATGTATTAGCTTAAAATACCTTTCTAAAACAGTAAAAAATGTTACAAAAGCTAATAATAAAGAATATATGGGTAGATATTGTGGGTGTAATTCAACGCTGGTTGGGGCTTTAGCCCACAGAGTGGTTAGTTTCACACTATATTGATAATACCTAAAAATATATAAAAAAAAATACATAAAGGATATAATTTTGTTATTTATTTTAGTAGGTCATTATGATGTTTAAATTCATTGACAGATTAATCAGTTTGACATTGTCGACATTTAATTTCAAATAATTATTGGTATAATAATTTTTATAGTTAGATATTTGACTCAACTTAAAGGAGGCCACCTGATGAAGTAATCCTAAAAATGCAGAAATAGGTCAGATCTCATCTATTGTGGTTGAATTTTCGAGTTCCCACTGTCAGAAGTTAGATATCTATAGAGTGTTTTTATTAAACCAGGTTAGTAAATTTAGATAGATTAATTTCTTTAGATAATTATTGAATAAAGCTTTGTCTGTGGAATTGTTCATTACCATACCTAGATGTTTGGTATCAGAGAACATACATATGACTTCATTGATAGGAATTGTAGGAGATTTGATATATATTAGCTTAAAATACTTTTCTAAAATAGTAATAAATGATTTTATTTCAGACATCTTCTTTTCAGCGATAATGTAAAGTCCAAACACCTCAAAGTTTATTTTGAGAGCCTTATGTTTTTGTAAATGTTCATTAATAATGTCAGGCACTTTCTGTTTAATTTCTTCAAAAAAGTCCTCATAATCAATATGCACTTTAGGGCTTGTGACGCGAAAACTTGCTATTCTGCTAGCAAAAGCACTATGCACTTTACACACACCATCTCTCATAGTAGTAAGCGGTCGATCAATTCGTTTTTTATCAATAGACACTTTTTGTTTTTTGGATGGACCGGAAACTACAGACATATCAACACTTTTCGTCTTCAGACATTACTTAATATAACAGTCTAAATTACCTTTGGTAGAAAAGTTGTTTTTGCAGTATTCACACTGTTTCTTGCTCGACGGAGACACAGTTTTATGTTGAAGAACTGGACATGACTTACTAATATGCCTTAGTAAGTTAAAGTTATTGACAAAGTTCTTTTCACAATGTACGCACTTCATTGTTAAAGTTACAAATAATATTTAACTACACATCAAGTCAATTTTATACTTTATCCCCCACCTTTTCTGATGTTAACATCTATCGAAAACACCTGACGTCTAGACAGCATTCGGTGTAAAAGCATTGACTGTCTAAAAAATAAAAGCCACCTGGCGTCTAGACAGCTTCCGGTGTCATATTCAAGGTTGTTGGGTGATTGACCCCGTATAGAAATAAAAACCACCTGGCGTCTAGACAATATCCGGTGTTGGGGTCTGGTTTCTGGTATTTGTTTAAATAAGTTCTGTTAATAAAACACATTAACAATATTTTTTATTGTAAAAAATTATAACATACAATTTTCGTAAAGAAAATATACATTGGTAAGAGAACAAATAGACTTTGGTTTTATATGGTAAAAACATCGTGGTTTTTCAAATGGAACTGGTGGATGGTCTTGCAGCTCATATACAGGGTTGGATGAATATTTTCTTATGTATGCCGCCTTTTCTTCTCCTTTCACGTATATTGCCTCTTCATGTGTAGTTAGCTCCCGAATAATGTTTGGAAAATTGTAATATGGAATGTATCCTTCATTCCAATTTATGCATGATGGTTATTAGTTAGCCATGTAGCTTGCTTCTCTTAATCTGGTGGTAGATCCTTTTTAGGAAATGGCGGTTTAAAAACATAATGGGATATTTTGGAACCATTACACGCTGCCATCTCTTTAATAATAAACCTGTGTTTATCTACCTTAAATCCTTGAATGTCTATAACTTATGGCATATTTTTAAGCTTGCTAATTTTCCCGTTACACTAATTCTTAAACTGTATGCTTCTCTTCTTCTCTCTTCTTCTTCTCGCTCTTCTTAAATGTCTGAGTTTTATTATAATATGTTTTTGCAAAGCCTTTCTATACTTGGATTTCATGATAAACTAAACGGCTTTTGTATGTCTTACGCTCTTAAATAGCTTAGACCTGTCTGACAATTTTGGTTAAGGGATTTTATCGAAACAAACGGTCATATAAAATTAAACAATATGCTGCAGTGTATTTGGGAATATTTTCCCTTGTTTCCATTTCGAGTCGTACTACTACAGATGATGACTGTATAGCTTCCTTTTGATGTGAGCAGTCGATGTGCGCAATAGGCGCAATCGCCATGAATTTGTCGGGATTAAATATTGGTGTATTTCCTGTTTCATAATAAGAATGGTGAAATTTTGCATACATGTCGTGTAATGTTGCATACTTATTGATTATTATTGTAAGAACGTCTTTCAGAATTTTTAAAAAAACTCGTATATTCGTAAGGTTACAATTATCAAATTTACTCATATTAGATGTAACTTTGTTTTTCTTATCTGTTTGGAAAGCCACAATTATATGACGTAGAATTTCGAGTTTAGTAGCAGTTTTCACAGGCCAAATATGCATGGTAGTTTCGGCAAGGGAAGGATACTCTACCAGTTCCCAACTTCTAAACGTCATCAATATGTCCTGATTATCATCTAAAATTTTTGTCAGCTCTAGTTGTTGAGGAATTTCAACAGATACGTGGGAAACCCTCCAGTAGATCTTTTCTATGTTAAGATTTGGTTGCTCATTGCCGGTTTTTGCCGTTACTGCATCTACATCATTTTTATTTCGAATGAGATCCAATTCCTGTTTCATATTCAATAAGACTTTTGTAGTCTTCAAAAAAGTCCATCAACATCTTCAGTGGAATGCATACATTAAAATTTGTCTCTATTAGGTATTAAGCTTTCATTAGGAAACCATCCCGCATTTTGCAGTTTGACACTTTCGCTTTTATTGTAAGATAATTATAAGTTTAAGGGTTGATGTTAATCCTACATTTCGAACAGAATCAATAATAACACCATTCATTTCATATCAAATTTCTCTAAAAATAAAACTGAAGGCATTATTTATCAGTTTTAATTCAGTAACAGATTTTCCATCTTCTTTACTAAACGCTCCCTCCAAGTACAGCATGCTCTCACATGGTAGTGTATAAACATCAAGCTCTTGAATTACCATTCTAATCTCATCATTGTAGTTAAATTTAGCAGTCACGGAGGGTTGGTAATTATGATACTCAAAGTCGACAATGGAATTGTCAACGAGAGGCTCTTGCTTAACGTTTAGGATATCCATCATACGAGTACTTACTTACTTATGGTCGCGTGTTACTTTAATAACGTTTCTTCTCAAACTAACTGAACATTGGTTCTTGGATCTTCTTTTATTATGAAGGTTTATCCAAAGATATTGTAAGTAATGTGGAACGTTATAGCGAACTACCATATTTTACAGTTGTTTAAGATGTAGTCTAACTGTAATAGTTTCCTTTCGAAAATTTATAAGATTTCCGTCCTGGTCAAGTATTCTTACAGTCACGTTACTAATCGTTCTGACGGTCACAGGGAAATATAATATATTTAAAGGTGACTCCACCACTTTATAACCGGATGCAACAACTGGAAAAAACTGGTGAATGATGTGGACAGGCTTTCCATTAGAATAAGAACCAACTGCTAAGTTGCAGTCTATGCATATGGCATTAACTTTGATTATTTGTACGGCTTTAAGAATCCTTTTATTAAACCTTAGAAGAGATCCTATCGATTCAGCAGATGTAAAATCTATATCGACATTTGTTCTAATTGTAACAGTTGAGGTATTTCGATTAGCGACAATACAAATTTGATTTGTGGATGGTATGTTTCTCTGTATATAACTATTTAGATCGGTAATCTCATAAGCACCAATAGGAATTGTTAATGTTCTATTACCATATGTGAATGTGTTGTTTGTTTCATCAATATTTGGGATCACCTTTAAGGTTTCGACATTTGTTAACCCTATCACATATTCAGAGTCATCATCTAGATATATAGGTGGATTCAAGTCTGAGCTTAAAATGGACGTATTCCCAGATAGTGAAACTGTCAAAGACATGTTACACGATTTAAAACTTTCTTTACAATAAGTAACTTTTTCGTTAGATGCACATATTATATAAATATTTCAACGAAAGAGACAGTTTACCGCATTGTCTCGTTGATATTTGTCATGATTATAACTTATTTTGTTTAAGCTACCATCGCTATAGAAATATTTTGTCAGAGCATTCGGAGGTCTCAAGTTTCCATAACTATCAAAATTTATAATGCTGTTGTAATTCTTTACATATGCTGTCCAGTGAGTATCTGGTCCAGAGGTAATATCTAAATTTACAATATCACATTCATTTTTTACAATTTTTGATGGTAAATTATTTCATAAACACTCCTCGGAAATTTGGAATATGTAGTTTTTTGACATATTTCATCAGATCTATGTTAGTCAATGCGCGGCGAGGTAGCCTTACTGGAAGTTTTTTATCATCAGGCACAATCCCATCCCCTTTTTGTAAGAACGCAAATACAATCATTTTCCAATAGCGGTTCGTTTCAATGCTAAGTTATGTCGTTTTTCCTCTTTTAATTTTTCTTTGGCATCATTCACAGCTTTCACTATTCCTGCTGCTCCACCTCCTATGCTTCTCAGTGCACCTAATGCGGCGAATAGGGGGATAAGATGAAGGAATCCACCAGTTTTGGGGATTGGAATTATTTTTTTTTAGGGTTAGATATATTTTTGGTACCGATTGATGTCAGAGCCTGCTTTGCCATGTCAATAAGGTTAACATGTGGTTTATTTCGTATTCCTTGTCGAGCTCTTTCCACTACTTGATTAAAATTGAGAGGACCCTCACCTCGTTTGTGTTTAGTTGCCCTTTTTTGTCGCAACCCCATTCCTAGCTTAGTTTTAGCTTTCATGGCTGCTGTAACACCTAATGCAGACATTTTTTCTCCAAGTATTGCCTTGGAAGCTTTGAACCGTTGATATGCCTTTTCCGTCAATTCCTTATCTGCCTCGTATCGAAATCGGTATGCTGATGATACACCTTATCATGGGAAAGACAAGCTCTATCGAGAGGATTAATTCCTTGATCACCTCTGGCAAGCCTTTTTTCCAGTTTTGTGCCGGATCCACAAAAACTGTAGCCTGGAATGTGTAGTTCGAAAGGTAGTTTATTTATTGCTGTGTTCATAATCCCAGAACCTTTCTATACACCTTTCCGCTTTCGATTAACTACAGATGAATTGTGTACAAACATTTATATATGTTCTGATGTGACGTCTCAGTATAACTGAATTATGTGTCAATTCTTCTTCATATAAATACTTTGAGGACGTTTCAGCTCATAGTACTTCTTCAGATTTGTTGTAAGCATGAGGATCGAAAAACAGAAAACTTCAGTACCTGTTGTTAATCATGATGATGTTTTAGTCGATACATTTCAACACGGTTAACTTCTTGGATGTCTATCTAAACGAGGGCTAATAGTCGGTGCTTCTGGTTGCGGGAAGACTAATGTATTAATAACTTTACTTCCAATGGTTTGCGATTTGAAAATGTTTACTTGTACTCGAAATCCTTGTATCAGCCTAAATACAAATATTTAAAACAGCTTTTGGAACCTATAAAAGAGATTGGATATTTCGAGTACCAAGACGGCAATGATGTAATTGCTCCAAGTGAGATAAAACCCAATTCCGTTATACTTTTTGACGATGTGGTTTGCAGCAGTCAGAGTATTATAAGAGATTATTTTTGCTTCGGGTGACATAGATATACCAATTGCTTCTATTTATGCCAAACATATTCCTCGATTCCAAAATAATTTCATAGTTCTGTTCAAACAAGACGTCACTAATTTAAAACATATTTACGATGATCACGTCAATGTGGATATGTATTTTCAGCAATTCAAGGTTATATGTAATGAGTGTTGGAAAGATAAATATGGATTCCTCGTTATCGATAAAGATTGCTCTGTAACATCTGGACGTTATAGAAAAGGATTTGACACTTTCATCATTCCTTAGAGTATAAATAATCATGTGGTTACATATGCACCTCATTAGTGTACCAACCATGAATAAAGAATTGGCAAAACAACTGGTGAAAACCAGAAAATCCGTTAGACAAAAATACCAATGTCAAAAATCCGATCTAACTCAATCACAGTCTCAACTGGAAAAGGTTTACAAACCTATAACGGAACCGTTGCAAAAACTATTGTCCAACTAGTTTCTTGGAAGATAGTTTCCAGCACGAACCGAGAATTGACGAGGCTAGTGAGCAAAGCAGTCTTATTGATGAGGAAGTCGAAAGAAGTCGAATTTTTATTCAAGAGCTTTCAAAAACCAAAGCCTATGAAAATTATTTAGATTTTTACGATACTTTACCAAGACAATATATTGATTTATCTGTGAGAGGTGATGAAACAGAGAATGATAGACAGTATGGAGTAAAGCACGATATAGATATGGACAAATTTAAAATTAAAGGGTCTAATTTAGAGATTGTGGGAAATGATATTAAAGTAAATGGTTTAGCGTATATTAGAACACCAGGTATTTACGAGTTACTCTTTAAAAAAGAACCTGTGGGATACAAACAATCTGATTTGGATAATTACAACATATATGGATATTTTAAATCGGGCCAATGCTTATCGACGACACTTTAACTCTGGAGAACAGATACAAGGATCGCAAAGTGACAAAATATAGAAATATAATCAAATCTTATTTGGTGGTTTTTAGGCTTTCACGGCCAGTGCTGTAATTTGATACATGGTGATTTTCCGGGTTGTTATGCCGTGACCTCGGTAACTCGTAGCTGCCAGAAACAGAGTTAAAATGCACATCCCTAGCATTAGCTGGGATACTTTTACCTGCCCTGGTTGTTCTCGAGCTAGGCTCTGTGGGGACAGAACCGCTATCGCTGTCTCTGGGCCTGTCCATATATTGATTTCGGTTCCTACTGTTGGTATTACGACTGCTACGGTCGGAACCGCTTCTCGGATACTGGTGGTCCTCCGAGGCGTTCCGTAGCCGCCGCTGTAACTGGTCGCATCCCATGCTTCCAAACGTTTCGCCGCTCTTCACTGTCGGCATCTTCAGTGGTGACTCTGCAAAGCTTCGCCGCGACTGAGGCCGATAGGGACCTCGTTAGCGGTCTCGTAGTGTCGGTGCAGCTGCGCGCTTCTGCACCTGCGTAAACAGCCAGTGGACGGGGCACGATAGATATCAGCAATGACGCACGACCCGTCACGGTTGAGTAGCCGCGAAGGCGTGCCAAGCTATTAGTCATCGATCGTGTGCCGTAGGGAGTGGTACGAGCGCGCACGGATTCGCGCCGTTGGGTAGTGGGCGGGGCCTGAAGCTCGGCTCGAGAACCGATGCCCTCCTCGTCATTGGTCGGCAACCCAGTAGGCGTGGCTACGCTGTTATTAGTCATCGATCGTGTGACGTAGGGAGTGGTACGAGCGCGCACGGATTCGCGCCGTTGGGTAGTGGGCGGGGCCTGAAGCTCGGCTAGAGAACCGATACTCTCCTCGTCATTGGTCGGCAACCCAGTAGGCGTGGCTACGCTGTTATTAGTCATCGACCGTGTAATGCGGGTGCTGGCACAAGTGAGTTCGGACATGCACAGTCGGCCGGTAGGCGGGGCCATAGGCTCAAATCCGGCGACTAGGCCCGTCCCGTCACGGTTCGGTAGACATGTAGGAGTGGCCATGCCATTAGTTATCCAGAATGCACTACTCGCCGACGCTGTTGCTACAGCATTTCCCTGGTCACGTATCCCGATGCAGGCGTCCGTTTGCGCTGCAATTCCCACATTATCATAGCCACTCAACCCATCCCGTTGTTTATTTTTCAATAAGGGTAGCCACGTTCTACTCATACGGAACCCTTCATCGCGGTTCATGTTATTCGGATGCTGTTAAATTTCCAGTGCCTCCCGCCTAACCAAGTTATAAAACCCCGTTGTTCTCACAAGAACGCTAGTATTCTCGAACTGTCTTACATGTCCCTCGTCCAACGCATGTTGGGCGACAGAGACTTCTCGGGTTGGTTAACTCGTAAAGCCCTTTCATGTTCCTTTTTCCTGGTGACAACCGATCTCTGTGTCATACCTATATAGTCTTTGCCACATTCACAAGGGATGCGATAAACTCCAGAAGTGAAAAGAGGATCTAGCCGATCTTTCACTGGCCTCAACTCCTGTTGGACTTTTCGGGTGGGCAAAAATCTTGTCCTCGCCCCCCTTCTTTGGAGCACTTTCGCAATGCGATCTGTCACACTATTAACATATGGTAGGCATACCACCTGCAGATCTTCTTTCGGTTTCTCGCAATCTACCCGTATGTGTTTTGGGTTAATCACACGGTTTATATCCCGTTCTTTATAGCCATTCGCTTGTAAAACCTCAGACAGATGTTTTAGTTCATTGTTTAAATGTGTTGGGTCAGAGATTGCCTTAGCCCTGTTGACTAATGTTTTAATAATCGTTCTCTTTTGTGCCGGATGATGATTCGAATTTGCTTGTAGGTACCTATCAGTATGGGTGGGTTTCCTGTACACACTGTGGGCCACCCGACCCTCATTCCTACTTACCAAAACATCGAGAAACGCCAGCTTACCATCCTTTTCTTCCTCCATGGTGAACCGGATGTTCTGGTGCTGATTATTTAAATGGTTCAAAAAAACCGGTCAGAGTCTCCTTACCATGTGGCCAAACAATGAACGTATCATCTACATATCGGTACCAATGAGCAGGTTTGAGTTCAGCCTTCTCCAACGCCTCCCTTTCAAAGTGTTCCATGAAAAAGTTTGCTATTACTGGACTCAGGGGGCTTCCCATGGCCACACCATCGGTTTGTTCATAATACTCCCCTTTCCATAAGAAATAACACGATGTCAGACAATGTTTAAATAGGACCAATACCTGTGGAGGGAATAAAGGTTGTAATAGTTCCAAAGTGTCTTTAATTGGCACCTTTGTAAATAAAGACTCCACATCAAAGCTAACCAACATGTCTGTACTGTCAATTGTCAAAGTCTGTAGAATATCCACAAAATGTTCAGAATTCCTTATGTAATGAACAGATTTACCCACATGTGGCTGCATCAAAGACGCTAAATGTTTTGCCAATGCATATGTCGGCGAACCAATGGCACTAACTATAGGGCGAAGTGGAATATTTGGTTTATGAATTTTAGGTAGACCGTAAAGGCGTGGTGGATGGCTCTCAGAAGGTTATAAGCTTTTAATAACCTGTTGCTCCCAAGTACTTTCTTTCAGCAGCTTCACTGTAAATCTTTCTATTCCTGATGTTGGATCTCGCGATAACCGCTTGTAAACATTTGGGTTCAAAAGTTCCTGCAACTTATCCTCATAATCCTTAGTGTTCAGAATAACCGTCGCATTTCCCTTGTCTGCAGGCAGGATGATAATATCTTGATTAGATCGCAGTTCCCGGAGAGCACTACGCTCCTCTCCTGTGATGTTGGACTTAGGCGGTTTAGCCTTCTTTAAAATCCTGCAAATCTCTTGCCTTGCTTCTTCAGCATCAACCTGATTTAGAGACCGTAGTGATCCTCAACATTAGCAATAATCTCTTCACTAGGAATCGTTTTTGGCGTTATGGCAAAATTGCCCCCTTTCGCCAGAATCGAAACCTCCGCCTCCGATAACACGACATCACTGTGATTAATGACTACTTTTTGCACATCCAACGAGCGCCTCAGTTTCCTGGACATATTCTCTAGCCTATCAAACTTACAAATTTGTCTTTCTGTTGCTCTTACGCGCTCCGTATCAGCCGCCTGTGACGTCATCGCATATATTTTTACCCACCAATCCTGATCTAAGGTTGCCAACATATAAAAATGTAGTTCGTATAGTTCTCGCGAGACTACATCCAGATCCCTACGTGTATGATGTATTTGCTCACGTAATAAAGTTCGGCTGGCACGGTAATAGATTCTATCAGCCGCTACAGACTTGATGTTGTGTCTTAATTGAAGGTACTTCGGTATTCTGTCATGGTCTCGACATCGACAAAGAAAGGCGAAACTAAACAAGAGACGTGCCCTTCTCCTTCGTAATGTTTCAAACTGTCTAATCCGGTGGTGAACTTCCTCCCCGTAGAGGTTAGTTGTAGTGGTTTTTAGGCTTTCACGGCCAGTGCTGTAATTTGATACATGGTGATTTTCCGGGTTGTTATGCCGTGACCTCGGTAACTGGTAGCTGCCAGAAACAGAGTTAAAATGCACATCCCTAGCATTAGCTGGGATACTTTTACCTGCCCTGGTTGTTCTCGGGCTAGGCTCTGTGGGGACAGAACCGCTATCGGTGTCTCTGGGCCTGTCCATATATTGATTTCGGTTCCTACTGTTGGTATTACGACTGCTACGGTCGGAACCGCTTCTCGGATACTGGTGGTCCTCCGAGGCGTTCCGTAGCCGCCGCTGTAACTGGTCGCATCCCATGCTTCCAAACGTTTCGCCGCTCTTCACTGTCGGCATCTTCAGTGGTGACTCTGCATTACACGGTCGATGACTAATAACAGCGTAGCCACGCCTACTGGGTTGCCGACCAATGACGAGGAGGGCATCGGTTCTCTAGCCGAGCTTCAGGCCCCGCCCACTACCCAACGGCGCGAATCTGTGCGCGCTTGTACCACTCCCTACGTCACACGATCGATGACTAATAACAGCGTAGCCACGCCTATTGGTTTGCCGACCAATGACGAGGAGGGCGTCGGTTCTCGAGCCGAGCTTCAGGCCCCGCCCACTACCCAACGGCGCGAATCCGTGCGCGCTCGTACCACTCCCTACGTCACACGATCGATGACTAATAGCTTGGCCACGCCTTCGCGGCTACTCAACCGTGACGGGTCGTGCGTCATTGCTGATATCGATCGTGCCCCGTCCACTGGCTGTTTACGCAGGTGCAGAAGCGCGCAGCTGCACCGACACTACGAGACCGCTAACGAGGTCCCTATCGGCCTCAGTCGCGGTGAAGCTTTTGCAGAGTCACCACTGAAGATGCCGACAGTGAAGAGCGGCGAAACGTTTGGAAGCATGGGATGCGACCAGTTACAGCCGCGGCTACGGAACGCCTCGGAGGACCACCAGTATCCGAGAAGCGGTTCCGACCGTAGCAGTCGTAATACCAACAGTAGGAACCGAAATCAATATATGGACAGGCCCAGAGACACCGATAGCGGTTCTGTCCCCACAGAGCCTAGCCCGAGAACAACCAGGGCAGGTAAAAGTATCCCAGCTAATGCTAGGGATGTGCATTTTAACTCTGTTTCTGGCAGCTACCAGTTACCGAGGTCACGGCATAACAACCCGGAAAATCACCATGTAAACCTTATTTGATTAGGAAAGGAATATTAAAGACTAGTACGACTTCTATTCCAAAACCATTCGCTAAGCCTCCCCCTCCTGCCAGAGCATTGCGCAGAACACAATCATTGAAACAGTACACCAAATGAGGACTATTAGTTTTAAGTAATAACAAAATTGATTATGTCAACTTTGACGACCCTAATGAGTTAGTTGATTGGTTAATTGATGTACGTTTGCTAATAGCTTCACAAATGGCTGGAAATAATTCACATACTAACAAAATACAATCAATTTTTCAACAGTTAAGAGAATTGAAAATAATAAAGTAGAGGTTATACTAAATTAAACCTCATTCAGTTGTAAACTGTTGTTTGGAAAACATGCCTATTGATAAATTTGGTCGACATATGTTAAAGAATAGAGGTACGTCTTCATCAACTTTAACATCTTCCCCGAAGTCTATTTCCATTTTACATTTGTGAACCTTCGTCACATCACAGTAAATGTATTATAAAAATAACTGGTTCTATGAAAAAATCAAAAATGTGTTATATTTTGGAAAATCAAAAAGACGAGTACGCCTTCCCCGTACCTGGAAAAATAGAACATCTAGACATTTTACCAGCAGACTGTGATATGTTTCTTAATTTTGGTAAGGCTATTAAGTCGAGTAATCTTGTTGGACATACTACAAATACAGGAGACAAATTACACTTTATAACTGTAGCAGGAGAACTATCTTTGTACGCAGAAATCGATTTACAGTGTTCTATAGCAAAAGATGACTAGTGTAAAAGAACAGATAGTAAATGAAATACATAGACCAGCTAGAAGGAAATTTCGAAGACGGCGTGTTATTGTCAAGGGACTAAATGACTTGATACAGGCGGACTTATTCCAGTTAATACCATCTGCTAAAATAAACAGAGGATATCGATACTTACTTGTAGTTATAAATGTATTTAGCAAGTTTGTATGGGTAGAACCAGTTAAACGAAAAACTGCAAAAGAAGTAGCAAATGGTATGTTGAAGAATCTCTTGCAAATGAAAATTAAGCCTCAAAATTGTCAAACGGATATGGGCAAAGAATTTTATAACAAAGAGTTCGAGGAGCTGATGAAAACATTTAAAGTTAACCATTACAGTACCTACTCTAGTTTAAAAGCTAGTATAGTGGAAAGAGTTATTCGTACCTTAAAAAACATATTGTGGAAAAGGTTTAGTCTACAAGGAAGTTACAAATGGTTACCCATCTTACAAGAGATCGTAAGCCAGTACAACAACACTCCCCATAGCACTCACGGTTTGAAACCTTCACAAGTAAATAGTAGAAACGCAAAAACATTATTACAAACAGTATACGGTCACATAAAAACATTGGATTCTTCACCACCAAAGTTTAAAAAAGGTGACCATATTAGAATATCTAAATAGAGAGAAACATTCACCAAAGGATACGTCCCTTCTTGGAGTAACGAAATCTTTAAAATAAGAAAAATTAACGCTACTAATCTCTTGGAAGATAAAAACAAGGAGCACATTCAAGGTGCGTTTTCTTCCGAACAATTGCAGAAAGCCCAACCCCCAAATATCTATCTGGTAGAAAAAGTTCTTCTCAAAAAGGGGAATAAAGTGTTCATTAAGTGGCTTGGTCTAGATAAAAAATACAATTCTTGGATTACTAAAAACCAATTGTTATAATTAATTTTTAAGTTTAAATAAAACCCTATATTTATAATATGTATTTTTATTTCATAAAAGAAAAATATGTTACACAAACATATCATTATATATTTTTACATATATTATGTTGTAAACCTAATACACAAACATTTTGCTTGAATTTAGTTCTAGATTTCTTTCCTGCTGACACATTCGGTTTTAAATGTTTCTGGATAAATATACAATAGTTCCAACACCATAGCAATATTTTCACTGTTGCTGTATTAATGTGGTTGTTACATTTAAAGCACTGGAAAAAACATTCCCCTCTTGTTTTCTTAAACTATCCATCAGTATCTTGAAATATATATCAAACTGATGACTTCTCAATATTCCAACTTGATATTTTACAAGTGGTTAAATTTCCCAAAGTCTACAGATTGTTTCGAATCCCAAGTAAACGTTACTGTCATCTTTCACTATCTTAATCACACGATTTGTTGACAATTGTTCAAATTGTAAAAGTAAAACCATCTGCCTTTATTGCTTCTAACCCATCAAATGAATATAAATAGTTCGTAATTACTCCTTGGTAACTTAAAACAGTATTTCATGTACTTTCATCAAATATAACTTGATCGCCTTTTTTTCCATAAATTACTATGCAAGGCTTGTAGCGGAAAATGTTGAACAATCCCGCTGTCATATATTTGGTCTTGGATTTGTTTAGTTCAAAAGTTTTAGCACCGATATATACACTTTTTTCACAATTTTGTAATTTCTCCTGATAAAAGCAGGATGAAGCCATTTTGTCTACTGAAGTGTCTCAACTCGAATTAGTCTGTTAAATAAGTTATCCCCACTCCTCTATTTGCTGGATGTCCTGCTTCTTGAAACCTCTTCTATATAAAAAATGAATCACTTTTTTTCAAAATAAGAGCTTGGAATGTGTTTCAATTTATCCATATCTGTAAAAAAAAGTCCGTACTTTTGCATGGAATGCATTTAGTGTTTGGTAGTTCGGTTTCGCCACTACATTTGATTCATTTGTATTTCACTGGGACGGGCATATTAGAATAATCACATCAAAATAATTAAACTACAGCACAGTGGTAAAAATTTATCACAACACAGCTTGTTTTCGACTGTTTCAAATTTGTTTCCTAACGTTATGGAGTAATCCCCACCATTTTGAATAGGTAGAGGGAAATTTTATTTTTTAGAAATGATGTACTTATTACTAACATGGTATTATATCCTACATTCAAAATTAAGGAAAGGTAACGCTAATTATGAAATAAAGTAGTAATTTTTGCTGACATAGAACAAATGCAGGTGTTTAGAAATGGTGCAATACGTTTATAAACCTGTGACCTTCACATAGGTATCAAGTTACATTGAAGTTTTAGCTGATATGACGATTTCAAAGAAAATAATTTATCAAATAATAATCTTTACTAGAGTGGAATTTGTATAGGAAATAAAGTGTCGAGTTTCATCTAGATAGCATCCGGCGCCATGTTTCAGTTCATTGACCTACATCCGGTGTCATATTTCAATTCATTGACCTTGCTCCTCCTCCTTATCATTATCCTCTCTCAATCCTATTTACTGTTGCATACCTAAGGTGCAGGATAATGTCTGATAATTTAATTGTCATGACATCAGAATTGAAAGTTGTTGAAGTGGATTTCTTATAGATAGCACAAAGAAATTAAAAATATTAAGCACACATTTCTATACCACAATTTATTAACAGAAGGAAATGCATTGGCACACGTAGGTGAATATTTTTGTCTGTCTTATAAATCATGTTCTGCATGCTTTTCTTATCAAATAATAATCTATATTTTGTAAATAAAAAATTTTCATTAAGTGACAATACAATGTGACGCTTCGTGGCTACCTTTGACGTATGCGAAATTTTAATTAGCGCCCGAGGAGCAGCCATGGGCATCGATAAATAAGAGACTATAGTTTCAAAAAAAGTACTTAGTCATTGTTAACCCTGTACTTATATTATATTATCACTCACCGTCTGTAACCGAAAATGGATATATCAACTAATCAACGATAAATCAAAACTAACTGGCCTCAATTCATCGTTTGGTTTTTTAGGTATATAATGACTTCTCTTATTATTTGTTACAAAAAAAAACTTAATGCAATTTGGTTAAGACGTAACGTAAACGTAAATTATCGGGTTTTTTGGCCCTTAATATAATCGACTGATTCAATTATGAATTATCGTTGAATTTCTAATTCTATTCCATCCAATAACGCAAAGCTTCAAATAGCTTATAAGAAAATCGAACTTCGACTTTCAAAATTTGAAGACCTGTTAGGTCATGGCATACCGATCTATATAAAGGGATAAAAACTCATAGAAGAAGTTTATACAGCTGATACTTATTATCTAGCTAGCCAGGATCGGTCTCACAATATTTGACTTACATTTTATTATTATGATATAAAAATGTGGGACTGTGGCAAGTGTCGATACAAAAGACCTGATAAGAGTCTCGTCGACTGTGAAGGAATATGTAGTAAGCGGTTGCATTTTTTCTGTGTTGGATTGTCCGAATCTGAATGCCAATTTTTGGAGAAAAATAAAAAACGTTTTCTTTCTCTGTAATAATTGCAAACGAAGCTGCCGTGTTGTTGACCAAAATTTTTTTGAAGAACTGAAGCAAAATGTAAAAATTATAAACAAAAATGTGGAAGTACTTTCCAATAGTAAGCCTGTTACTGAAGCTATATTGAAGAGAACTCTAGATGATTTTAAAGTTAGTATACTTAAAAACATTAATAGTATCGTGGTAAGTACATTGGAAAGCCATGTGAAGACAACTGCTGATTTGCAACCTCCCTCTACGTCTTACGCCAACGTTCTGAGTAAAACCAAAAGTTATTCAGTTGTTGTTAAACCCAATGACTCTGAGCAACGTTACTCTCAGGCAAAAGCTGACTTATTTGATAAAGTAAATCCTGTTCACGCAAACATATCACTGTCTAAAGTAAAAATGTTAGGTGGTATAGTTGTTAGTTGTTCATCTACTTCTGAGACTATTAAAATTAAAGACATTGTTGAAAACAATTTGTATGAGAAATATATCGTTAAGGAGCTGAAGGGCTACATCCGAGGATTATAGTCTCTGGTTTCAAGGACGTGCAGGATTCTGAAACTTTATTAAATCTTATCCGTTGTCAAAATAAATCAATATTTGCAGATGATTCTGAAATTAAGTGTATTAGCATAAGTTTCGTAAAAAATAGAAGTAATGTATTTTACGCTGTTTTGCAAGTTGACAATGAACTATGTAATAGGATTATTAACTGTGGGCCATTATTTATTAGTTATAATTCTTGTCCAGTTTATGATGCAATTGATGTCTCACGTTGTTTTAAATGTTCAGGTTTCCAGCACACTGCGCATACTTTAAAGGTGAATTAGCTTGCCCTAAATGTGCTGGCTCACATCAAATTAAGGATTGTTCTTCACAGATATCTAAATGTATTAATTGCTTGAATCTTAAGAATAAAAATAGTCAACCTGACCCTGGTCATTCTGCTTGGGATAGAGCTTGTCCAGTTTACATAGGTAAGTTGGCAGAATTGAAAGAAGACATAATGTCACCTATATAGCAGCCAATGATAAGCATATGCGTCCAGTCTGATGATGTTTCTTTGCGGTTAAACAAATAATAGACTTAAATAGTAACAATTCGGCTAAACATTTTTGTCCAACATCTGAAATATTTGACCCTCCAAATCCTGCTATAACAATATACTACCAAAATGTTAGAGGCTTGAACAGTAAGACTAAAGATTTTTATGAGAATAGGTCTGTTACGCAATATTTATGATGTTTTCGCTTTAACAGAAACGTGGTTGTCTCCAGGTGTTTTTAACAATGAATTTTAAGGTTTTCCGTTCTGACCGTAATTTTACTGCTATGAATGTTACTCGTTGTGGGGGTGTATTACTTGCCTGTAATTCATTGATGTCAGTAACAAATATATCGCTTAATGATAATGAAGCCAGTTGCATATGATAGATATTTTGATAATCAAAATTGGGAAATACCGGAAAATCTGGTACATTTAGTTTATATCCCGCCTAGTATCTCGCTTCAGTACTTTCTTCTGTTTGCCGAGGCTATATTATCACTTGAATTTTTATATGGCCCTAAGATTGTTTTCTTGGGTGATTTTAACATACCTAAATTTTACGAAGATCGTACCATCGTACGTCCTTGACGATGACGATGAAATTGTTAACTTTTTCTTTCACACAGTAGCGTATATTGGAACACCAGGTCTTTACGAGTTACTCTTTAAAAAAGAACCTGTGGGATACAAACAATCTGATTTGGATAATTACAACATATATGGATATTTTAAATCGGGCCAATGCTTATCGACGACACTTTAACTCTGGAGAACAGATACAAGGATCGCAAAGTGACAAAATATAGAAATATAATCAAATCTTATTTGGTGGTTTTTAGGCTTTCACGGCCAGTGCTGTAATTTGATACATGGTGATTTTCCGGGTTGTTATGCCGTGACCTCGGTAACTGGTAGCTGCCAGAAACAGAGTTAAAATGCACATCCCTAGCATTAGCTGGGATACTTTTACCTGCCCTGGTTGTTCTCGAGCTAGGCTCTGTGGGGACAGAACCGCTATCGCTGTCTCTGGGCCTGTCCATATATTGATTTCGGTTCCTACTGTTGGTATTACGACTGCTACGGTCGGAACCGCTTCTCGGATACTGGTGGTCCTCCGAGGCGTTCCGTAGCCGCCGCTGTAACTGGTCGCATCCCATGCTTCCAAACGTTTCGCCGCTCTTCACTGTCGGCATCTTCAGTGGTGACTCTGCAAAAGCTTCGCCGCGACTGAGGCCGATAGGGACCTCGTTAGCGGTCTCGTAGTGTCGGTGCAGCTGCGCGCGCTTCTGCACCTGCGTAAACAGCCAGTGGACGGGGCACGATAGATATCAGCAATGACGCACGACCCGTCACGGTTGAGTAGCCGCGAAGGCGTGCCAAGCTATTAGTCATCGATCGTGTGCCGTAGGGAGTGGTACGAGCGCGCACGGATTCGCGCCGTTGGGTAGTGGGCGGGGCCTGAAGCTCGGCTCGAGAACCGATGCCCTCCTCGTCATTGGTCGGCAACCCAGTAGGCGTGGCTACGCTGTTATTAGTCATCGATCGTGTGACGTAGGGAGTGGTACGAGCGCGCACGGATTCGCGCCGTTGGGTAGTGGGCGGGGCCTGAAGCTCGGCTAGAGAACCGATACTCTCCTCGTCATTGGTCGGCAACCCAGTAGGCGTGGCTACGCTGTTATTAGTCATCGACCGTGTAATGCGGGTGCTGGCACAAGTGAGTTCGGACATGCACAGTCGGCCGGTAGGCGGGGCCATAGGCTCAAATCCGGCGACTAGGCCCGTCCCGTCACGGTTCGGTAGACATGTAGGAGTGGCCATGCCATTAGTTATCCAGAATGCACTACTCGCCGACGCTGTTGCTACAGCATTTCCCTGGTCACGTATCCCGATGCAGGCGTCCGTTTGCGCTGCAATTCCCACATTATCATAGCCACTCAACCCATCCCGTTGTTTATTTTTCAATAAGGGTAGCCACGTTCTACTCATACGGAACCCTTCATCGCGGTTCATGTTATTCGGATGCTGTTAAATTTCCAGTGCCTCCCGCCTAACCAAGTTATAAAACCCCGTTGTTCTCACAAGAACGCTAGTATTCTCGAACTGTCTTACATGTCCCTCGTCCAACGCATGTTGGGCGACAGAGACTCTCGGGTTGGTTAACTCGTAAAGCCCTTTCATGTTCCTTTTTCCTGGTGACAACCGATCTCTGTGTCATACCTATATAGTCTTTGCCACATTCACAAGGGATGCGATAAACTCCAGAAGTGAAAAGAGGATCTAGCCGATCTTTCACTGGCCTCAACTCCTGTTGGACTTTTCGGGTGGGCAAAAATCTTGTCCTCGCCCCCCTTCTTTGGAGCACTTTCGCAATGCGATCTGTCACACTATTAACATATGGTAGGCATACCACCTGCAGATCTTCTTTCGGTTTCTCGCAATCTACCCGTATGTGTTTTGGGTTAATCACACGGTTTATATCCCGTTCTTTATAGCCATTCGCTTGTAAAACCTCAGACAGATGTTTTAGTTCATTGTTTAAATGTGTTGGGTCAGAGATTGCCTTAGCCCTGTTGACTAATGTTTTAATAATCGTTCTCTTTTGTGCCGGATGATGATTCGAATTTGCTTGTAGGTACCTATCAGTATGGGTGGGTTTCCTGTACACACTGTGGGCCACCCGACCCTCATTCCTACTTACCAAAACATCGAGAAACGCCAGCTTACCATCCTTTTCTTCCTCCATGGTGAACCGGATGTTCTGGTGCTGATTATTTAAATGGTTCAAGAAACCGGTCAGAGTTTCCTTACCATGTGGCCAAACAATGAATATCATCTACATATCGGTACCAATGAGCAGGTTTGAGTTCAGCCTTCTCCAAAGCCTCCCTTTCAAAGTGTTCCATGAAAAGTTTGCTATTACTGGACTCAGGGGCTTCCCATGGCCACACCATCGGTTTGTTCATAATACTCCCTTTCCATAAGAAATAACACGATGTCAGACAATGTTTAAATAGGACCAATACCTGTGGAGGGAATAAAGGTTGTAATAGTTCCAAAGTGTCTTTAATTGGCACCTTTGTAAATAAAGACTCCACATCAAAGCTAACCAACATGTCTGTACTGTCAATTGTCAAAGTCTGTAGAATATCCACAAAATGTTCAGAATTCCTTATGTAATGAACAGATTTACCCACATGTGGCTGCATCAAAGACGCTAAATGTTTTGCCAATGCATATGTCGGCGAACCAATGGCACTAACTATAGGGCGAAGTGGAATATTTGGTTTATGAATTTTAGGTAGACCGTAAAGGCGTGGTGGATGGCTCTCAGAAGGTTATAAGCTTTTAATAACCTGTTGCTCCCAAGTACTTTCTTTCAGCAGCTTCACTGTAAATCTTTCTATTCCTGATGTTGGATCTCGCGATAACCGCTTGTAAACATTTGGGTTCAAAAGTTCCTGCAACTTATCCTCATAATCCTTAGTGTTCAGAATAACCGTCGCATTTCCCTTGTCTGCAGGCAGGATGATAATATCTTGATTAGATCGCAGTTCCCGGAGAGCTCTACGCTCCTCTCCTGTGATGTTGGACTTAGGCGGTTTAGCCTTCTTTAAAATCCTGCAAATCTCTTGCCTTGCTTCTTCAGCATCAACCTGATTTAGAGACCGTAGTGATCCCTCAACATTAGCAATAATCTCTTCACTAGGAATCGTTTTTGGCGTTATGGCAAAATTGCCCCCTTTCGCCAGAATCGAAACCTCCGCCTCCGATAACACGACATCACTGTGATTAATGACTACTTTTTGCACATCCAACGAGCGCCTCAGTTTCCTGGACATATTCTCTAGCCTATCAAACTTACAAATTTGTCTTTCTGTTGCTCTTACGCGCTCCGTATCAGCCGCCTGTGACGTCATCGCATATATTTTTACCCACCAATCCTGATCTAAGGTTGCCAACATATAAAAATGTAGTTCGTATAGTTCTCGCGAGACTACATCCAGATCCCTACGTGTATGATGTATTTGCTCACGTAATAAAGCTCGGCTGGCACGGTAATAGATTCTATCAGCCGCTACAGACTTGATGTTGTGTCTTAATTGAAGGTACTTCGGTATTCTGTCATGGTCTCGACATCGACAAAGAAAGGCGAAACTAAACAAGAGACGTGCCCTTCTCCTTCGTAATGTTTCAAACTGTCTAATCCGGTGGTGAACTTCCTCCCCGTAGAGGTTAGTTGTAGTGGTTTTTAGGCTTTCACGGCCAGTGCTGTAATTTGATACATGGTGATTTTCCGGGTTGTTATGCCGTGACCTCGGTAACTGGTAGCTGCCAGAAACAGAGTTAAAATGCACATCCCTAGCATTAGCTGGGATACTTTTACCTGCCCTGGTTGTTCTCGGGCTAGGCTCTGTGGGGACAGAACCGCTATCGGTGTCTCTGGGCCTGTCCATATATTGATTTCGGTTCCTACTGTTGGTATTACGACTGCTACGGTCGGAACCGCTTCTCGGATACTGGTGGTCCTCCGAGGCGTTCCGTAGCCGCCGCTGTAACTGGTCGCATCCCATGCTTCCAAACGTTTCGCCGCTCTTCACTGTCGGCATCTTCAGTGGTGACTCTGCATTACACGGTCGATGACTAATAACAGCGTAGCCACGCCTACTGGGTTGCCGACCAATGACGAGGAGGGCATCGGTTCTCTAGCCGAGCTTCAGGCCCCGCCTACTACCCAACGGCGCGAATCCGTGCGCGCTTGTACCACTCCCTACGTCACACGATCGATGACTAATAACAGCGTAGCCACGCCTATTGGTTTGCCGACCAATGACGAGGAGGGCGTCGGTTCTCGAGCCGAGCTTCAGGCCCCGCCCACTACCCAACGGCGCGAATCCGTGCGCGCTCGTACCACTCCCTACGTCACACGATCGATGACTAATAGCTTGGCCACGCCTTCGCGGCTACTCAACCGTGACGGGTCGTGCGTCATTGCTGATATCGATCGTGCCCCGTCCACTGGCTGTTTACGCAGGTGCAGAAGCGCGCGCAGCTGCACCGACACTACGAGACCGCTAACGAGGTCCCTATCGGCCTCAGTCGCGGTGAAGCTTTTGCAGAGTCACCACTGAAGATGCCGACAGTGAAGAGCGGCGAAACGTTTGGAAGCATGGGATGCGACCAGTTACAGCCGCGGCTACGGAACGCCTCGGAGGACCACCAGTATCCGAGAAGCGGTTCCGACCGTAGCAGTAATACCAACAGTAGGAACCGAAAACAATATATGTACAGGCCCAGAGACACCGATAGCGGTTCTGTCCCCACAGAGCCTAGCCGAGAACAACCAGGGCAGGTAAAAGTATCCCAGCTAATGCTAGGGATGTGCATTTTAACTCTGTTTCTGGCAGCTACCAGTTACCGAGGTCACGGCATAACAACCCGGAAAATCACCATGTAAACCTTATTTGATTAGGAAAGGAATATTAAAGACTAGTACGACTTCTATTCCAAAACCATTCGCTAAGCCTCCTCCTGCCAGAGCATTGCGCAGAACACAATCATTGAAACAGTACACCAAATGAGGACTATTAGTTTTAAGTAATAACAAAATTGATTATGTCAACTTTGACGACCCTAATGAGTTAATTGATTGGTTAATTGATGTACGTTTGCTAATAGCTTCACAAATGGCTGGAAATAATTCACATACTAACAAAATACAATCAATTTTTCAACAGTAGAGAGAATTGAAAATAATAAAGTAGAGATTATACTAAATTAAACCTCATTCAGTTGTAAACTGTTGTTTGGAAAACATGCCTATTGATAAATTTGGTCGACATATGTTAAAGAATAGAGGTACGTCTTCATCAACTTTAACATCTTCCCCGAAGTCTATTTCCATTTTACATTTGTGAACCTTCGTCACATCACAGTAAATGTATTATAAAAATAACTGGTTCTATGAAAAAATCAAAAATGTGTTATATTTTGGAAAATCAAAAAGACGAGTACGCCTTCCCGTACCTGGAAAAATAGAACATCTAGACATTTTACCAGCAGACTGTGATATGTTTCTTAATTTTGGTAAGGCTATTAAGTCGAGTAATCTTGTTGGACATACTACAAATACAGGAGACAAATTACACTTTATAACTGTAGCAGGAGAACTATCTTTGTACGCAGAAATCGATTTGCAGTGTTCTATAGCAAAAAATGACTAGTGTAAAAAAACAGATAGTAAATGAAATACATAGACCAGCTAGAAGGAAATTTCGAAGACGGCGTGTTATTGTCAAGGGACTAAATGACTTGATACAGGCGGACTTATTCCAGTTAATACCATATGCTAAAATAAACAGAGGATATCGATACTTACTTGTAGTTATAAATGTATTTAGCAAGTTTGTATGGGTAGAACCAGTTAAACGAAAAACTGCAAAAGAAGTAGCAAATGGTATGTTGAAGAATCTCTTGCAAATGAAAATTAAGCCTCAAAATTGTCAAACGGATATGGGCAAAGAATTTTATAACAAAGAGTTCGAGGAGCTGATGAAAACATTTAAAGTTAACCATTACAGTACCTACTCTAGTTTAAAAGCTAGTATAGTGGAAAGAGTTATTCGTACCTTAAAAAACATATTGTGGAAAGGTTTAGTCTACAAGGAAGTTACAAATGGTTACCCATCTTACAAGAGATCGTAAGCCAGTACAACAACACTCCCCATAGCACTCACGGTTTGAAACCTTCACAAGTAAATAGTAGAAACGCAAAACATTATTACAAACAGTATACGGTCACATAAAAACATTGGATCCTTCACCACCAAAGTTTAAAAAAGGTGACCATATTAGAATATCTAAATAGAGAGAAACATTCACCAAAGGATACGTCCCTTCTTGGAGTAACGAAATCTTTAAAATAAGAAAAATTAACGCTACTAATCTCTTGGAAGATAAAAACAAGGAGCACATTCAAGGTGCGTTTTCTTCCGAACAATTGCAGAAAGCCCAACCCCCAAATATCTATCTGGTAGAAAAAGTTCTTCTCAAAAAGGGGAATAAAGTGTTCATTAAGTGGCTTGGTCTAGATAAAAAATACAATTCTTGGATTACTAAAAACCAATTGTTATAATTAATTTTTAAGTTTAAATAAAACCCTATATTTATAATATGTATTTTTATTTCATAAAAGAAAATATGTTACACAAACATATCATTATATATTTTTACATATATTATGTTGTAAACCTAATACACAAACATTTTGCTTGAATTTAGTTCTAGATTTCTTTCCTGCTGACACATTCGGTTTTAAATGTTTCTGGATAAATATACAATAGTTCCAACACCATAGCAATATTTTCACTGTTGCTGTATTAATGTGGTTGTTACATTTAAAGCACTGGAAAAAACATTCCCCTCTTGTTTTCTTAAACTATCCATCAGTATCTTGAAATATATATCAAACTGATGACTTCTCAATATTCCAACTTGATATTTTACAAGTGGTTAAATTTCCCAAAGTCTACAGATTGTTTCGAATCCCAAGTAAACGTTACTGTCATCTTTCACTATCTTAATCACACGATTTGTTGACAATTGTTCAAATTGTAAAAGTAAAACCATCTGCCTTTATTGCTTCTAACCCATCAAATGAATATAAATAGTTCGTAATTACTCCTTGGTAACTTAAAACAGTATTTCATGTACTTTCATCAAATATAACTTGATCGCCTTTTTTTCCATAAATTACTATGCAAGGCTTGGCGGAAAATGTTGAACAATCCCGCTGTCATATATTTGGTCTTGGATTTGTTTAGTTCAAAAGTTTTAGCACCGATATATACACTTTTTTCACAATTTTGTAATTTCTCCTGATAAAAGCAGGATGAAGCCATTTTGTCTACTGAAGTGTCTCAACTCGAATTAGTCTGTTAAATAAGTTATCCCCACTCCTCTATTTGCTGGATGTCCTGCTTCTTGAAACCTCTTCTAGATCAAAAATGAATCACTTTTTTTCAAAATAAGAGCTTGGAATGTGTTTCAATTTATCCATATCTGTAAAAAAAAGTCCGTACTTTTGCATGGAATGCATTTAGTGTTTGGTAGTTCGGTTTCGCCACTACATTTGATTCATTTGTATTTCACTGGGACGGGCATATTAGAATAATCACGTCAAAATAATTAAACTACAGCACAATGGTAAAAATTTATCACAATACAGCTTGTTTTCGACTGTTTCAAATTTTTTCCTAACGTTATTTTATGGAGTAATCCCCACCACTTTGAATAGGTAGAGCAACATTTTATTTTTTAGAAATGATGTACTTATTACTAACACGGTATTATATCCTACATTCAAAATTAAGGAAAGGTAACGCTAATTATGAAATAAAGTAGTAATTTTTGCTGACATAGAACAAATGCAGGTGTTTAGAAATGGTGCAATACGTTTATAAACCTGTGACCTTCACATAGGTATCAAGTTACATTGAAGTTTTAGCTGATATGACGATTTCAAAGAAAATAATTTATCAAATAATAATCTTTACTAGAGTGGAATTTGTATAGGAAATAAAGTGTCGAGTTTCATCTAGATAGCATCCGGCGCCATGTTTCAGTTCATTGACCTACATCCGGTGTCATATTTCAATTCATTGACCTTGCTCCTCCTCCTTATCATTATCCTCTCTCCAATCCTATTTACTGTTGCATACCTAAGGTGCAGGATAATGTCTGATAATTTAATTGTCATGACATCAGAATTGAAAGTTGTTGAAGTGGATTTCTTATAGATAGCACAAAGAAATTAAAAATATTAAGCACACATTTCTATACCACAATTTATTAACAGAAGGAAATGCATTGGCACACGTAGGTGAATATTTTTGTCTGTCTTATAAATCATGTTCTGCATGCTTTTCTTATCAAATAATAATCTATATTTTGTAAATAAAAAATTTTCATTAAGTGACAATACAATGTGACGCTTCGTGGCTACCTTTGACGTATGCGAAATTTTAATTAGCGCCCGAGGAGCAGCCATGGGCATCGATAAATAAGAGACTATAGTTTCAAAAAAAGTACTTAGTCATTGTTAACCCTGTACTTATATTATATTATCACTCACCGTCTGTAACCGAAAATGGATATATCAACTAATCAACGATAAATCAAAACTAACTGGCCTCAATTCATCGTTTGGTTTTTAGGTATATAATGACTTCTCTTATTATTTGTTACAAAAAACTTAATGCAATTTGGTTAAGACGTAACGTAAACGTAAATTATCGGGTTTTGGTCCTTAATATAATCGACTGATTCAATTATGAATTATCGTTGAATTTCTAATTCTATTCCATCCAATAACGCAAAGCTTCAAATAGCTTATAAGAAAATCGAACTTCGACTTTCAAAATTTGAAGACCTGTTAGGTCATGGCATACCGATCTATATAAAGGGATAAAAACTCATAGAAGAAGTTTATACAGCTGATACTTATTATCTAGCTAGCCAGGATCGGTCTCACAATATTTGACTTACATTTTATTATTATGATATAAAAATGTGGGACTGTGGCAAGTGTCGATACAAAAGACCTGATAAGAGTCTCGTCGACTGTGAAGGAATATGTAGTAAGCGGTTGCATTTTTTCTGTGTTGGATTGTCCGAATCTGAATGCCAATTTTTGGAGAAAAATAAAAAACGTTTTCTTTCTCTGTAATAATTGCAAACGAAGCTGCCGTGTTGTTGACCAAAATTTTTTTGAAGAACTGAAGCAAAATGTAAAAATTATAAACAAAAATGTGGAAGTACTTTCCAATAGTAAGCCTGTTACTGAAGCTATATTGAAGAGAACTCTAGATGATTTTAAAGTTAGTATACTTAAAAACATTAATAGTATCGTGGTAAGTACATTGGAAAGCCATGTGAAGACAACTGCTGATTTGCAACCTCCCTCTACGTCTTACGCCAACGTTCTGAGTAAAACCAAAAGTTATTCAGTTGTTGTTAAACCCAATGACTCTGAGCAACGTTACTCTCAGGCAAAAGCTGACTTATTTGATAAAGTAAATCCTGTTCACGCAAACATATCACTGTCTAAAGTAAAAAATGTTAGGAGTGGTATAGTTGTTAGTTGTTCATCTACTTCTGAGACTATTAAAATTAAAGACATTGTTGAAAACAATTTGTATGAGAAATATATCGTTAAGGAGCTGAAGGGGCTACATCCGAGGATTATAGTCTCTGGTTTCAAGGACGTGCAGGATTCTGAAACTTTATTAAATCTTATCCGTTGTCAAAATAAATCAATATTTGCAGATGATTCTGAAATTAAGTGTATTAGCATAAGTTTCGTAAAAAATAGAAGTAATGTATTTTACGCTGTTTTGCAAGTTGACAATGAACTATGTAATAGGATTATTAACTGTGGGCCATTATTTATTAGTTATAATTCTTGTCCAGTTTATGATGCAATTGATGTCTCACGTTGTTTTAAATGTTCAGGTTTCCAGCACACTGCGCATACTTTAAAGGTGAATTAGCTTGCCCTAAATGTGCTGGCTCACATCAAATTAAGGATTGTTCTTCACAGATATCTAAATGTATTAATTGCTTGAATCTTAAGAATAAAAATAGTCAACCTGACCCTGGTCATTCTGCTTGGGATAGAGCTTGTCCAGTTTACATAGGTAAGTTGGCAGAATTGAAAGAAGACATAATGTCACCTATATAGCAGCCAATGATAAGCATATGCGTCCAGTCTGATGATGTTTCTTTGCGGTTAAACAAATAATAGACTTAAATAGTAACAATTCGGCTAAACATTTTTGTCCAACATCTGAAATATTTGACCCTCCAAATCCTGCTATAACAATATACTACCAAAATGTTAGAGGCTTGAACAGTAAGACTAAAGATTTTTATGAGAATAGGTCTGTTACGCAATATTTATGATGTTTTCGCTTTAACAGAAACGTGGTTGTCTCCAGGTGTTTTTAACAATGAATTTTAAGGTTTTCCGTTCTGACCGTAATTTTACTGCTATGAATGTTACTCGTTGTGGGGGTGTATTACTTGCCTGTAATTCATTGATGTCAGTAACAAATATATCGCTTAATGATAATGAAGCCAGTTGCATATGATAGATATTTTGATAATCAAAATTGGGAAATACCGGAAAATCTGGTACATTTAGTTTATATCCCGCCTAGTATCTCGCTTCAGTACTTTCTTCTGTTTGCCGAGGCTATATTATCACTTGAATTTTTATATGGCCCTAAGATTGTTTTCTTGGGTGATTTTAACATACCTAAATTTTACGAAGATCGTACCATCGTACGTCCTTGACGATGACGATGAAATTGTTAACTTTTTTTCTTTCACACAGTATAATTATGTTCTTAACATAAACGAGCACTTGCTGGATTTGGTTTTCAGTAATATTAATTGTAGTATAATTGAATCTACTGTACAGCTAGTACCAGCTCATCAACATCACCCTCCTTTGAATATATTTGTTTCTCTTGCCAACCCGAAACATAACGCTACTTTCTGTGACGAAAAAATACAATTTTAAAAAAGCTGACCTCATGTCACTATATAATGCGATGATTGAGTGATTATTTCACTAATACTTATATGTATGTGGCGTTCAATTTAAAAAAAATTCTTCCGTTACATATTCGGTGGGTAAATTTTAAAGATCATATCTATTTGTTAATCCTGTTACGCAATTTGTGAAATTCAACGCGTCTATAGTCTATAAATAGAAATTATAAGAAAACTCAGTATTTTTGCGGATAAATAGTAAGTAGATTTCAAAAATAGGTAGATATAATAAGACGATCTTTACATTTGCTACAACTCTTCCTTTATATTGATTACGTTGTTTTCATATGGGATAGATTTTATAATGTAAAATATGCTATGTTAACTTGGTTACTTTGTAAACTAACGAACTAGTATACAAAGTAACTGAATTGGTTATTTTGATACAAAACGCATATTCTACAATATTAGCGGATATACAGTATGCGCCAAAAGTATGGAATAAATTCAATAAAAACGAAACAATTATTTTTTGGGAAAAAGCCTCGAACAGGTCGATTTTTAATTTAAAAAAAAACATATTTTAGCGTAAAATGCGATTTTCAAATGTTATTTGTTTTCGAGTAATGACGTCATCGATTTTTTTTAAATGGCAACACCATATTTTTTTTCTTGATTCTGAAAGATTGTTTAATTCTCTATCAGACAGTACTAAAATTTTGCCCTCTTACATAGGAAAGTTTTCGGGTAAATGACGATTGAATGTAAGAAAACGTAAATCAATTAAAATAAAGCAAAAACGTTATCAAGTTTAGTTTTTCGAATTCCATAGTTCTTTTATGGATCACGTAGGTGAAAATCTTTGCAATGTGTCATTGTCACACCGACTTTCTAATAAGTATTGTAAGCGACATAGAAATTATTATTCAATTTAAAGTATTATGGCACATTTAACTGTTAGGTACTCAAAGAATTGAAATTTTAATTCTTATCGGATGCGGGAATATGACTAGAACTCAGCAGGAAGTTTGCGATTTATTTAATGAAAAATATCCAGATCGCCCTATCAGCCAATCAACAGTCAGTAAGGTAGAGTCTAAATTTAGAGAAACTGGCAATGTTGTAAATATTCCAAAACCTGGACGTCCAATCATTAATGAAAATCAGAAACAGAACATTTTGATAAGTATGGTGGATAATCCTCATAATTCTTCACGATTGGTTGCATTAAACAATGACACTAGTCAGAGCACGTATCTTGAGGAAGGAAAAATATCATCCCTACAAAATTCAACTTGTGCAGGGACTCAATGAAGATGATCCCGATCGCCGCTTACACTTTTGCGAAATTCTAATGGATTTATGTCAAGGAAATAGAAATTTACACCGGCAAATACTTTTTTCAGATGAGGCCACATATTGTCTGAATGGTACAGTAAACCGTCAAACTTGCAGATATTGGAGTCGGGAAAATCCTCATTGGATGGCAGAGGCACATACCCAACACCCTCAGAAATTAAATGTGTGGGTTGGAATAGTTGACGACAGAATAGTAGGGCCTTTCTTCTTTGAAGGAACCCTTACAGGATAAAGATATTTAGAGTTTCTAGAAAATGACCTTGTTCCAGCCCTTGCAGTAATTTTTCCTAACGATAATGACCCTGACATTCCTGACGATACCATATGGTTTCAGCAAGACGGTGCACCTCCGCACTATGCGCGCCCTGTACGAGATTTTTTGGGAGGTGGATCGGCAAACACGGACCGATAGAATGGCCTGCAAGATCGCCAGATCTTACACCTCTTCACTATTTTTTATGGGGATACTTGAAGTCAAAAGTGTTCATTAATAAACCACGTAATTTAGAAGAACTTCAAAATCGCATTCGGGACGAAATACGCAGAGTTACCCAAAAATCATTCATAATGTGCAAAAAGAATTTCTTCACAGACGCATTGTCAAGAAGTTGGTGGA
Source organism: Monochamus saltuarius (assembly GCA_025584915.1). Taxonomy (NCBI): domain Eukaryota; kingdom Metazoa; phylum Arthropoda; class Insecta; order Coleoptera; family Cerambycidae; genus Monochamus; species Monochamus saltuarius. The sequence continues at coordinate 43,782,048 of CM046721.1, read as the reverse complement.
TGGCAATTCGAACATTAAATTTAAGTATAAAATTTAATCAATTGTATTTTATTTTCCATACCTCAGAATTGTTACTTTTTTATGGATAAAATTTACGTTTTCTAACATTCAATCGTTATTTACTCGAAAACTTTCCTATGTAAGAGGGCAAAATTTTAGTACTGTCTGATAGAGAATTAAACGATCTTTCAGAATCAAGGAAAAAATATGGTGTTGCCATTTAAAAAAAAATCGATGACGTCATTACTCGAAAACAAATGACATTTGAAAATCGCATTTTACGCTAAAATATGTATTTTTTAAATTAAAAATCGACCTGTTCGAGGATTTTTCCCAAAAAATAATTGTTTCGTTTTTATTGAATTTATTCCATACTTTTGGCGCATACTGTATTATAACCTAACCCACTCGTTTGGCAAATTTACTCGGGACAATCAGATATACCTACTAAAATAGCTTTTTCTTTGGTTAATTTACGAACTATATAACCACTCTGGTCTAGCTGGAATCATAACAATTATTCTGGTAACACATAATAGCCAGTTCTTTGGATGGTATATAAACTAACCACCTATTTTTCTCTGGTTAATTTAATAAACATAAATTAGAATCGAATAAATAAAATAATTTCGAAAGTTTTCTGTTCTGTTAGATGTAAAAAACAGTTTATCAAAATACAAATAATATACCTATTGTTATATAATAGAAACATATTTGTTAAAATAGGTACAGATAATCGTAAAAAAATAATTAAAAACTTTTATCTTATATCTTTGACTTCTTAGCTTTCTTATTAGGTACATACATTTCGTATTGTTTTATAAATTTTTTATCTATGATCCATTATTTGCACTCATTTAATCCATTTATATTACTGAGTAAACATTGTAAAGAATGCCAACCAAAAACAAGTGGACTATTACTTTTTTACAATTATCTGTACTTAACAAAAATATGTCTTCATTTCTATAAAAATATATTGTTTATATATTGTTAAATAGTTTTTTATATTTAATAAAACAGGAAACTTTCAAATCATGAAATTAGCTAGAGAAAATAGAGAAAAATAGGTCACTAGTTTATATACCATCCAAAAAACTGGCATGTGTTATCAGAATAATTGTTTTCATTCCAGCTAGACCAAATTGGTTATATAGTTCGTAAACTAACCAAAGAAAAATCTATTTTAGTATCTCTGATTGTCCCGAGTAAATTAGCCAAGCGAGTCGGTTAGTTTATAATGTATCCGCTAATATTGTAGAATATGCGTTTTGTATCAAAATAACCAATGGTTCCGTTACTTTGTATAATAATAGGCAGTTAGTTTACAAAGTAACCAAGATAACATTTTCGCATATTTAACATTATACAATCTATCCCATATGAAAACAACGCAATCAATATAAAGGAACAGTTGTAGCAAATGAAAACATCGTCTTATTATACCTACCTATTTTTGAAATCTACTTACTATCTATCCGCAAAAAGACTAGGTTTTGTTATATCTATTGAGTACATAGCTGAAGATCTTTAATTACTATTTATAGACTATAGATACTTTAGACGCGTTGACTTTCTTAAATTGCATAACAGGATTAGTTAATTAGTTTGTATACTAGCCAATTAGTTTACACACTAATCAAGTTTACACTTTAGCCGTAACATAAAGACTTCTTAAATTTTAATTCTAATGTTATTTATTGATTTGTAATATGGCTTAGCTTTCTCAGATAGTTATTTTGGGAACCTTAGGTCTATAAAAATGATTACCCACTAAATAAATTAGAAAATAATTTTATATGCGAGTTTCCCAAAAATAATTCAACTTCTTACAAAATTAAGTTAAGACGTAATTTATTTTATATAAGTACCTATGAGCATTTATTTACTATTTAATTTTGAAAGGGAAGGCTACGGTATAAACTACTAGACCTTTTAATTAAAAATATTGTTGTGGAAGTTTTGAATCTAAGCAAATTTACATCACATATACACACCATCTACAGCTCATACTTCCTACAGAATGTCATTTAATTATATTTAACGGCGTTTTACAGCGTCGGACAGAAGTATATTCATACTACAGGTGGTTATACTAATACATGTTAACGTTAAACTTCATTATAAAAATCCGTTTTATTTTGAGTAAGTTTAAAACACAATACGCAATATTAATTAAACTTTAAAAGCAAGTCTATACACCAAACTAATTAAATATTTAAAGCGTATTCATTTTAATATTTAAATGACAATAAATAAATATTTGAAAAGAATTCGAAGGAGACATAAAATTTAAAGAAATATTTCCTTAAATATAACAAATGCAAAGCTTTTCTATTTTGAAGCTTAATTGATGTGTAAATTTCTAAAAGTAGTATATATTTGAAACAACACAATTTTTTGCAAAGGCACGACTTGATGATTACCACTTATAAGTTAACACAAACTAAAACAGACAGATACATACATTTACTACCAACAAACATTTATTTTTACCTGTTTACAACAATTATTTTGTATTCGCAACTGGAAAGGCCCTACAACTTGTTCATGTATAGATATTTAACGCGTACATATCAAACTACTGCCATACTATTAATGATCTATCTGATTTGTATACCTTATTAAAAAATATTTTAGGCTCCGTATAAAATATTGGATTTAGACATGACAGTCTCAGCTGTGCTAGAATACCCACACGTTTCTACTGAACGGATCCCGACACACTGACAGCAAGAATATCGGGCGCGTTGCGATGGAAACCTGCCTATGTAACGTGGAGGCGTCTGGCTAAAAGAGATGAGTATACAGTTTCAGAAGAGAACCAAGAGAGGCAGATACCACATTGCATTGGAAACTGGTTGTTACTTGTACGCATGCACTGATAAAAGATGTTAATTTGTTTTGAATCTATCGTCCTCCACATTCTTACGAGTTCCCTCTCTTTCAACCGAAGGATACAATAATTATTATAATTGTTGGTCGAACCGTATTGACAACAACGTAGTAAGCTTCCTTTAGACAAAATTCAATAACTCTACGATTGAATAAATACAGGTACTTTTGTCGTGTATACCTACTTATATTACAAAAGGCCTACATAGAATTTCGGAATATCTATTTCATAGTAGTCTATCTAAAACTGATTGAGAGTTAAATGACCTCTGAGGGTCATTTAATAAATTACGTCACCACGGACATAATGCTCTTATGATACGATATCCAACACGCACCGATTTGCTCAGTGATGTCAATGAAACAATACGATCTAGGCGTTAGATACCAGTAACTTCTTTGACCAATAGATTTTTGACATTTTGCAGAGCAGAGAATTATTTTTAAAACTTTTTTTTGAATTATTTCTAATCTCCTGAGGTGATTATAAAATGCATTTCCCCATGCAATTATGCCAAATATTAACCTTGATTCTACAAGAGCATAATGCAAAGTCTTCATATGGTTAACATCTATTATTTAACTCAAATAATTCATCTTATAGATAATTATTCTTAATGTTGTAACAAGATTATCTATATGATAATGGAAGTTTGAGCCATCATAATTGATTTCTAACATGTCAAAATTTGAAAGATTTCGATTGCTTTGCAAAAGGTAAATACACAGTTTTTTCAGATCATTAATGTATATACTGAACAGTGTAGGTCTGTACCTTGTGGCACACCATTCCTACTGTTACCTCACCACTTTTTACATTATTTATCTGGCAACACTGTACTTGATCAGTAAGGTAATTTTTAAATAAACGCAGAGAAGCTCCTCCGAAACCTAAATTTTAACAATTCCAACAACTGAATATGGCATACTGTATCAAAAGCCTTGGGCAAGTCTAAGAAAACACATAATGTTTTTTTTTCATCTAATGCTTTAATATTTTTTAAGTTACACATGAAATAGCATCTTGTGTAGAAATATTCTCTCTAAACTCGAATTGCGTGGTTGATAATTAATTAAACTTATAAGTATATTCTGTAATTCTTTAATACTTTAGTGAAATTAATAATAAGAGATACAGGTCTATAATTAGACTGTACTGTCTTCTTGCCTTTTTAAAAAGTGGTTTGATGACAGTCCTCTTAAATACAGATGGGTACTAGCTCTCTCCTATTTAATTTTGCAAAATCTTGCTATTTCATGTGATATCTCTTTTAATGTTTTAGCTTTTATGTCATCATATTCAGGTATTTTATTATTCTTTAAACTTAATAGCACTTCATTGGTTTCTTTTTTATTTGTAGGTCTTAGAAATAAAGATACTTAGGAAGGAATTCATTTTTTTTTCTGGAGTAAGTCTCCTTGACTTACCTACATCAGAAAAATAGTTGTTAAATGCAACTGTTTTTTCGTAATCATTTAATATAATAGCACCTTGTTGTGATTTTAATTCTTTAATAGTTGTATATTCTTTGGATTTATTTTGTATTTCTCTTACAATATTCCACAAATTTCTTGAATTGTTTTTATTTCTAAATATTTTGTCTTCATAATACTTTGATGTGGCTGTTTTTAATAATTTTTGTAGTGAATTTTCATACTCAATAAACTGCTTTTTTAATATTACATTACTAGCATTTGTTTTAAGTTGTTGATATAATTTATCTCTTTTAATTATAGAATAAACCTTTTGAAATGCAACACTTACGTTTGCGTTCTTTATGTTTAATAAGTAAAGTACTAGTTGATGGTTCAATAACATTATTCACAATTAGAATAAAACAGTTAGTCTACTCATTGTAAAAGAAGCTCCAGTCTGCATGCTTAATATTATTTTTTAATTTTGTAACATCCATATGTTTTATAACTTAACTTAAATTTTCCATTTGACGATTTATATTAATAGATAGTATTACAGAAGAGTGATCTGTTTTATTAGTTCTAAGAACTACAAGCAGAAGATTGTCTACACTGAACTTGTTTTATATTTTATATATTAATATAAATATCATAAATAATAATCACTCCATCATTCTGGTTTAAATTCCCCCAAATTATATTCTGCAAGATAACCGTGTAACTGAAACAAATCATTATTTTTTATTCGCCAGGTTTCAGTAAATACTATGATATAAAATTTAATTTTAATATAATCCAGTGCAACCTGCAATCAACATTTTTTGCAATACTCCTGATATTTGCATTAAAAATAGAAAATTTGCTTTCTGTATTATCTTACAAACATTAATTTAACTTGTCAGCTAATTTAATCTTTTTGAGTTCTAGGGGTTCTATATTTTGTACATATCTATCTTCTAATTCCAAACACTGCTCGTAAAAATTATTAACTGTAAGTTTATCTGATGTTAATGCAAATATGTCTGGAAATTTATTGCATATATTAACTAATTAATTTTTAGCATCATCTGGAACGCCGTTCATATTTAATATGTTCATTAATTTTGAAAACCGGTCCTGTGTTTCAGTTTCAATTCTGTACATATTAAATTGGTTTAAGCCGATTTTTTCTACTTTGACATGCTTTAAAGTGACAGTTTGACAAGGTGCATTGATAATTTTGACTATAGGATAGCTTTTAGACACTATTGTTCTAGGAACAAAAACACGGGCACACATTTCTTTATTTATTACTACCGAATCTTGAGAAATATATTAGACTTACAATTTGTCGCACTACTTCACATCTAGAAGGAATAATTAATGTATCGTCTTGTAGACTGTCGTGGATTGGAAAACAATAATTTGTATGTGATTTAAATTAACAGTCACAGTCCAATTGTGTCCACCAGTGTCAATTAAAAATGTGTTTTTTTGTATCGGTCATTTCTGTAGAAAATATGACAAAGTTTGAAAATGATAGATCAAAGTGAAAAATATTTAAATTTCTTCCCCCAATAAAATCCGTTGGGGGTTTGATTCGTTTCCCTGAATTTGACTACTTGTTTCTACCAATATTACTGTCCCAGTTGGATTTCTACTAATATTTGATCGATAACTAACTATTGTCTACGTAATATGTATACATTTTCAGTATATCTATTGCTTCAAACATGGGTCCGCAAAGTAACGGTTGCGGAGATGTGGAATCTTTTATGTTTTTAGTCCCTTTTTTTATTTTGCAAAAACGTTGTGTATTTTCTTGCGGAGAATCCAGTATTTCATAACCGAACAAAACATAATAGACATTTGGTATCATTTCATACGTGAAGCTGTTAGATCAGGGGAAGTTAAATTGGTTTACAAACCTAGCGGTGAAATGACTGCCGATGTACTTACTAAAGGTTTGAGACGAGTTAAGTAACGTTCAGATAAACATTAGTGCAATGGCACTGCAGTTGTACTGTTGTATTGTAATTGTATGGTGTTAAATATCATGTACTCTGTTTACATAAAATTACTGTAGACTTAAGAAGTTGGGGAATGTTTCCGCTGTAAGTTGGCGACATGCAAAAACTCAAGATTGTTAACCACAAACCTAGAAAAAATATAGACTGTGGCAGTGTCATATTGCCGGCGACCGCAAATTCATGGCTGCCCTAAAAGGTCCAAATCGCTAAAACTTGGTTTTTATGCCAATTTACGTTGGTTGTATTGTAGCGTGAATCTCATTTGTTTACTGTGATTGGTCACATTCATGTCACATTCTTTAATGACATTTAAAATGACAACAAGTTAGTTAATTTCAGATTGCAAGGGAGCCATCATATTTGCACAACTGCCAACATAAAGCAACTAAAATATCCATTTTCTGGACCTTAGGTCCCTAGAAAACGCGGCACCTGTCACGTGACCTATATCATGAACCGACGAAGTCTATATTTTTTCTAGGTTTGTGTTGTTAACTTTCAGATGAAAAGGTTATGTTTATGGTGTTTTGTCACCTACGTCCCTATCGACGGAAATTGTTGGTTTTTGTCATTTGCCGAAAAGTAATTAAAAGCCTACAATCTGCAGGAATAGATGGCCTATTTGAATGTTTGATTAAATGAGGCCCCACTAATTTTAGCAAGTCATAAAACATTGCCACTGTCATTCAGGTGTCATGAAAAAATAATCGGCATTCTCATTTCGCATTTCTTTATATAAATTATAGAAATCACCTTGCATGTGCTTTCTGCGGTTAATAGGTCGCACCCACCATCTCCAAGTTCTTCTTTTCATTTTTTTTGCATGTATAGTTTTTATACATATTGACGTCGCTGCAAATAAGAGCAGCAAAAGTAACTGTTTCTTAACCAAACAGTCCTCTTCATCCATTTTTTAAAAACAAATCAATTCTAAACTAAATATCTAAATTAGAATCTAATTTATAAACTCAACCTGCAAAAATGTGAATCTTCTGTTTACTGTCAAAAAAGCTGTTTTATGATTGGTCCTTGTATGATTGTTGGAAAAGGATTGGAAAAAGCTAAAATACTTTTAGCTTCTGCCATACAACTGCAGTACAAAGGCGTTACTGTTAAGTTTATCTGAACATTACAAAAGTCATCCGTATTTCTCGCCGTTTTACTTCAGTATCTTTGAATATTTGCAGGTGGGATGAGTTAACATTCCTATTATTTGCTAAACCCTATATTATTCAGTTATTAAATGTCTAAAATTGTTTGTATTTTGTAGAAACCACTATTTCAAGAATACGGCGCCCTTTTTAATAACTTTTCTGCAGTACCAATGCAACCGCACTAATCTTATGTGAATGAAGCTTTAGGCATAATACATTTGTGAAAGAGAAGGTGTAGTTAAAATTTAAGTATTTTTTACTAAATATGTTTAATTATGTTCATTCTCTTAACTTAAGGGAAGTGTTAGAACCGTAATAGTAAGCATAGACATTTAGATTTAGTTATAAACTCGCGACAAGAATTCAGACGACTTACGTCATACGAACAAATAAATAATTCATTATATTTTCATCAAAATATTTAAGAAACTGCAACTGATAGTAATGAAACTATATACTACACTAAAAGTTTGCATTATATTTTGCACTAAATTGTAAAAAGTATTGTTTTTAACGCGACCAAGTATCGAAAATTACGTTGACAATAAAAACAAATGTGTATCGTCAGCCGTGACGTAAGACGTCTGAATTCTTGACGCGAATATATAATGGTTACCCGAACACAATTAGCAATGTAATGTATTATTATTAGTGACTATATAGGACTTGGTCTTTATTCTGTGATCGAAAGTACATGCATTCAATGGTGGTGCATTAATGGACTGTATTGCATAAAAGTTTTAAACAAATTAATAATTAACAAAAAAAAGCGAAGGTGTTGAAATTAGACACTTACCCTTAATTGGATGCAGTGGCGTGGTCCCAGGCAAGAGAACAAAGACGATATACAGGGTGTTAAAAAACGAGTGTAAAATATTTAAGGAGGTAATAGTATGAACCAAAATAAGCAGAAAAGTCTCAATAAACCTGGGCCCCTTTTTTATTTTGCAAAAACGTTGTGTATTTTCTTATAATAGTTGGTTGATGTTTAGTGAAATAAACAGTACGTATTTGACAGTTGTTCTTAGTGCAAAAGTTTTGTTTCGCTATGGCTGGTTACTCTAATGCAGAATTAACAGACATGCATTTCATGTATGGTCGTGCTAATGGGAACGCCACCTAAGCGCGACGTCTTTATGTTGACGCTTATCCAAATCGCCAGATTCCTTCACAACGCATGTTTGGAAGAATTTACCGAAGATTGCGTGATACCGGTTCCTTGAGCAAACAGTGCCATTTATCCAGAATATCAAGGTCGGTATCCACTCCTAGAGCAGAAGAAGAAATTCTAGCACTGGTAGAGCAGAATCCAGGTACGAGTGTGCGGAAAATATCAGCCGAGGTAGGAATTAGTGGTCCTCTTGTTTGAAGAATCCTTCACAAGCAACTGCTTTTTCCATACCATGTGGAACGAGTACAGGCCATAAATCCAATAAATGATCATCAAGCACGTTTGGTTTTCTGCTGCTGGTTTCTACGTCATGATGCTGAAGACCCTCGTTTTCTTGCAAACATTCTTTTTACTGATGAGGCCGGGTTCACATAAAAAGGAGTGTTTAATTTTCACAATACGCATATTTGGGCCGACGAAAATCCTCATGCTCTAATAGAATCTGAACATCAGGCACGTTTTTCATTAAACATTTGGATGGGTATTGTAGGTGACAGGATTCTAGGTCCTGTGGTTTTACCAAACCGATTAACAGGCGCTGCTTACCTCAACTTTCTGCAAAACACACCGTATGAGTTTTTGGAAGATATTCCTTTGAATCAGAGGCAACAAATATAGTTCCAGCATGATGGTGCTCCAGCTCATTTTTCCATGGCCGTTGGAGAGCATTTACATCAAACTTTTCCACATAGAACTTTTTGAACTAGAGATATTCTCTGAGCAACAATTACTAACTTTATTAAAGTCCAAATTAAAAAATAAACATTCATTTGGTCCAGATGGCATTCCGTCTTTCATTATAAAAAGGGTTATTAATGTAATTATAGCCCCTATTACATATTTGATAAATTTGTCTTTTGTTACTGGGAAATTTTCAAATCTCCTGAAACGGGGTAAAGTTGTCCCCATATATAAAAAAGGAGATCCTCTTAAGGTAGAAAACTATAGACCAGTTACCCTAACATCCGGGTTTTCTAAGATATTTGAATATGCATATTTGCACCGTTTGTTAAATTTTGTTGATAATCATAACATACTATTGGAAAATCAACATGGTTTTCGTGCTAATAGATCTGTACATACTGCTATATACGCTTTTTATGATAAGCTTATTGAATGTATCGACGCAGGCGAATGCCCTGTTGGGATTTTTTGTGATCTCAGCAGGGCATTTGACTGTGTTGATCATGATAAATTATTACAAAAGCTTTACGCTTATGGAATCCAAAATAAATCCTTATGTTGGATATCTTCTTTTCTAAAAGAAAGAAAACAGTCTTTCAAGCACACATAATGCAACTGTGACTCAAGTAAATTCTAAGAATTCTGTAATTAGTATGGGGGTACCACAGGGTTCTGTTCTTGGCCCCATTCTGTTTATATTATACACAAATGAAATTGGCAACATGATACCTGATGGCTTTGTAACATTGTCTGCAGATGATCAATCTCTGATTTTTTCTAATAAATCATATTCTGTGCTCGAGGATAATTGTAATAAAGCGTTGAATATTTTGAATAATTGGTACTGTTTTTACAAACAACATTTAAATCAAGAGAAAACTAATTTTGTGCGATTTCATAATCGACAAAAAATATGTGCAAATTTGGATATTCGAATTTCAGATAGGAACTGTCAGTTGTCAAAGGGTAACATTTTTGGGAGTATTAATTGACGAGTGCCTCACCTGGAACCCACATTGTGAGCAGCTAATTTCAAAACTAAATTCTGTTAGTTACTTAATGAGAACTTTGAAACCAGTTATGTTTATGAATCAACTTTTGCAAATATATCACGCGCAAGTCGGATCGAGGCTACGATATGGCATATGCCTATGGGGTAATTCAACCTTAACATCGGATGTTTTTATTGCACAAAAAAGAATTTTGAGAAGCATGTTAGGTCTTAGTAGTATTTCTTCATGTAGATGTGTTTTTAAAGATTTAAAACTTTTAACTGTTGTTTCAGTGCTTATTTATGAATTGTGTGTTTATGTTTTTAATAATAAGACTAAATTCTTTACGAATTTTGATAAACATGGAAGGAATACGCGACAAAATGGTAATTATCATATACCATACCGTAAATATAAAATTGCGATAAATTCGCCTAATTGTCTTGGACTTAAGGTATATAATTATTTGCCATATAATATTAAGCAAATTAATAACGTGATAAAATATAAACATGAACTGAAGTCTTATTTGACTGAGAAATGTTTTTATACACTGGATGAATTGTTTGTAAATTAAATTTATTTTGTACCATTGACTATTCCTATACAGTTTGTTACTGTCTCTGAGGAAAATAAAAGTATTATTATTATTATTATTATTATTATTATTATTATTATTATTATTATTATTATTATAAATTAAAATTCAAATTTTTACTTAAAATCATACTAAATCGAAAATTGATTTGAAAAATTTCTTATACAAGAAATTATTCCAAATAAATTTGGGAAAATTGTAACAATTTGAAATATACACAGAAAATCAAATGAAAATAACACCTGACCGAACTTAAAGTTGAATAAAATTAATAACTATTAGTGTCAATTTAAAAAAAAATATAAAGAATTGTTAATATAGATATCCTGGATATAAAGTTACATAGAATAAATAATATTACCTAGCATAAAAATACTAATTTAATAATTTTATTATCAAGTTAAAAAAATAAATTTCATAAATTTGCATGACGTTGACAATTGTTATCACTCAGTACATCAAGAAAAGGAAATTAAACTCAGAGCACCATATATTGAATAAAAGGTGAAAGTCTATAGATTAATCTGATATACATATTGTAGGCAAACGAGTAACATTATGAAAGATATTCCCATTACAAATAAAACATGTCCTAAAAAATAAATTGAAATGTCAAATTATAATAATTAATTCTAGAACTGTCAAAAGTAAAGGTGACTGTACAAGAATCCCTTGTAAATGACCAAAAACACCAAATAAAGACTATTTTCATTAATAAAATAAGTAAAATTATATAATAAAGATAAAAGGACATTTAAAAAATGTATTAGTTATAAGTTGTGTTGTGAAATTGTGCATAAAAAGACATCCAGACTGTGGAAAAATCATGTTAATGGACCTTTTAACATGGCAATCTGCAGAAAGGATAAAGAACAAAGAAGTTGTTGTTAGTTACGGCTTGGGTTAAGAGAAGAACAGCAGCATTTCAAGAGAGCTGCCGAAAATATACAAAATTTAGTAGAACCAACAAGTAAAAATCAAGAAAATATCGACTTACCAGCTAAATTTACCAGTCTCCATCATCCAGTAAAGTTTTTTTATTGCCACTACAGAAAATATCATCCGTATCCAGGGAAATTTTGCAGTTCCATAGAATCCTACAGGATAGTTTCCAGTTTCCAGGATAGTTTCCAGTTTCCAGGCAGTTTCCAGTTTCTAGGAAGGAAAATAATACATTTCTAACCTCAGGTACCTTAAAAAAATAAAGTGCACTATAAATTTCTATAGCTATAGTAAATTAAAACAGATTTTAACTATTTCAATCTTTGCAAAGTATTAAGAATAAACTACAGTACTTACCTGTATAAAAACAAGTCGAACCCAACCAATATAACAACCACATTCAATCATTTCACTGGAGCTAATAATATCTGTCTAGCAAGGGATAAAAAAAAATTGTATAAATAAGGTAAGATAAAAAAAAATTATATAAAAGGTTTGTATCGAACAAAATATAGCTTATACACAACATACACTCATAAAACATAATACATAAAAGGATCAAGGCGCCCAACAAAAATTAATATTTAAACTTTGACATTAAATACATAATAAAATATTTAAAATAAATAATAAAAATAAATTTAAATTAAAAATAAAAACATACACACCCACATAAATTTAACAATATATTACATAAAAGAGTAATACATAAATGATGTTTAGAACTATTTTATTTCTGTTAAAATAATCCATAACCACCAAAACGACATATTTCCAGAATATCTGAAAGATGTATTATTTGCTGACCGTCGAATTATGGGAAAACGAACGTGTTGATCAGTCTACTCACTCATCTGAATGAACTGTACTTTAAAAATGTTTACGTCTACTAGAAATCGCTGTATCAGCACAAGTACAAGTATCTTAAGAAGGTTCTCAATTCCCTCGTCGAATACAATCAGTTCAAGGACAGTGACGATATATTGTAGCCACACAAAGGTGAATTCGATTCGGTGTTTATCTTCGATGACGTGACAAGCGATAACCAGGGCCTGATACGATGACTATTTCACTCAGTAACAATATAAAAAGCAGTTTAAGGCGATGGCAGCCGAGCCGGTCACAAGAGATCCAGGGTAAATGTTTTGTAGACAGAATTAAACATTCTTAAAATGGGTCTCTTAATGAGTCCTGCTTTGAGACTTGCGACTGCTTTGTCCTTCGTCTTCCGTTCATATCATGGGACGTTCTATTTGGTAAGTCGCATTAAGTTGCAAATGGTGAATAGTATCGAATTAACCTTCGAAAATATCAAGAGAGACCCAGATATTGACGAATCTCTCTGACGTTTTCCGGTATCTTCATATTTTTCACTTGCTCTATTCTCTTACTGCCTTATACTTACTACATCAGTAAACGAGAAAGATATCTATTCGAATTCAATGCCATTGACTACTAATGGTGGCAAATTCCTCAAAATAATATTGTCTCTTCGCTTAATCATTAACACAGAACCTACCTGCTATTCTCGGACAGAACTGCCACACAAATATTCTCGCTTAACTCGTAACTCAAAGTTTAGATCATCCACAATAAGCACGGCTCCTACAGTGACTACCACTATAGTAATATTAATTTTTCCTATACATTGATATAATTTAACACCTCCTTCAGAAAACTATCAATTGATATTTTTTTAGGTCTAATCATGATACACACGAGTTAGACAATAATTATATCATATAATTTACGAGCGTTGCCTTTTAAATGACTGGTAGCCAGTTTAAATGCGAGTTCGCAGTCCAACCATTAAAAGCCATCAAATGGTCAACCTTTTTCACTCTCTTACGCACTGATCAAATTTAGGTATAACAGTCTCATTCAAAACAGAATGAACTCGTGTACTTACAATGTACTGCAATTCAGATATTTTAACAAGTTCTTCGATTGTTTTACGAGCTTCTTCGACAGCCAGATTTGGTGATTGAATGAACGTGCTTTCTGTGAAGAGATGTCATCGCCCGCGCACTGCCTTTTTTTTCCATAGTTCCATAGAATCGCGTAATCGTGTATCGAACAATATTAATCACATAACTGAGAAACGTACTACGACCAGCTCCATCGCTGTGTTCCGCGTGCAGGCCCGCGGTCATTTGGCAGCTTACAGGATATAGCGATTTTTTAAAGTTTCTTATCATTTTGGAGAGTTACAGAAATGTACGTAAGTACCCCAATATGGTTAATAAATTTTTTCAGTTTCGAAATTGCATAGCGGAGTTAGAATTCTCTTATATAACATATTCATGTTATATAAATTGTGAGATTTTCAAAAACGCTCAACTAGCAATATGTAACATTATTTTAAGAATATAAACTTTTTTAGTTATTTACTTTTTTGACACATTTCAACGGGGTTGTAGAACTTCACTTGGCGCTACTGACTTTCTGGGGGTCCAAGATCTCCAAGGGCCAGGATATTTAATTTCTCGAAATGTTAATTAATGATTATAATAATACGTTATCATTAATATGTATTATGTATTAAGATAATTATAATTGAATATAACGAAATTATAAATCAAATTATGAATTGAAAATTGTTGTTTTATTTTCCTTGTTTACATACATCATATTTTTACATACTTGAGAAACATTTTTTTTTGTGGCTAACCAATTATAGTTACATTATAAAATTAATTGCAATATTTAAGATATCTACTACATTGAGGTGAGCCTCAACATACTATCCTCTCCCCATTTTTATATTCCCGTTAATGTCCCTCTGGACCTGGATGTACTTTACTTTTATGACTCGTCCAAGCATCCATTTCAAAGGCAGCAGTAAAATTTGCTACCATCGTCGTTTTGCAGCATTTCTAAATGTAGAAACGAACAATAACAAAATGCCCAAGGATCAGTGGTGATAACTCATTAGGATTGTTTGAAATTTGATACATTGTTTGTGAATTTAAACACACTTGTGTCATAACTAATACAATATAGAATTCCTCATAGGTTAGACTACATTACTCAACAACACGTTTCCTTAAACGTGGTAGTATTATCTGAGTATTTAAAAAAATTTACCTCTTCTGGTTATAAATCATACAATTCAGACAAGCAAGGAATGCATAGGATTCTAAAGTGATAACTAATTCAAGATGAACCGTCTTAGTGACATAGCAAATAATAACACATAGATTTGATTTTGTAAGTTTAAAATTCCTAGTTTTATGGTCATGTAAATTGAAAAGAGCGCTATAATCAATTCCACAATTAATAAATGGACGTCAAGATGTTAGATGTGAATATGGTCAACCGTTAGATAATCTATAATATTGAACAATTTAACTCGAAAACAGGTTATGCATTTATGAACTAATTTTCGAATTAGGGTCTTGAACTTATCCAAAAATTTTCAAGAAAGGATGTTAATAAAAATTGTGGCCTGGTATGTAAAAATTTTTTATGTTCGTACATTACTAATAAATTAGAAAACTTATGTTTCTGCGGTAAACTCGCAGGATGTTTTTTATTATAATTGAATGTTGAATATTTAAGTCGACGTACCAACGCGTATTAAACCTAAATTATCTATAAATGAATTTAAGTTTAGCCATCTGCTAGTTCTGTGAAGCGGTATGTTTTTATTTATTTTATTAGCGATCCTAAAGCTTTATTTAGTTCAACAGCCATTAAATTGCCATACAGTTTTGATGTATGGACATATGTGTGTTATTAATAACTCTTATAACATATGCCCAAATGCGTTGCAATTTTGTAAAACTAGAATGATTTCTAACAATTGTTAAATCGTTGACAACTGTCAAAGCTTTAGTTTTTAATTCAGCTTCATGGTTCACGGATATATGTTTGGTGGGCTGCTTAAGAGTGATATTAGCCATTTGCTATGTTTTCCAGGTGTAATTCAATGCTGGTTAGGGTATTAGCCAGCAGAGTAGTTATTTCCTGGAATTCCGTATTTGCAACATATCGTTGTCGCCGAATTGCGAGAGAGGTCGCTATCTTTCAATGGTTTTATACTGCGATGTAGAACGCTTCGTGTTTATGACTTGTTTTGTCCGGCATTGAGTAGCAAATTTCCGCTAGAGGTAGCCGTGCTACTTCGCGTTATATCATTATTGATTAATTTATGTATTTAGTTTGTTAAAAACAAATAAACTTTGAATTCAGTTGAAATTATTCGTAGTTATGCATCAACAAAATGGGATAAGTCCTATAGATTATTACCAATGATGTCTTTTAAATCTCTAAATATAAGCTTTGCTTGATTTTCATGAGTACTAATATAACGCCAATAGTTTTGACCTTGCTGTAATTTACCACCCATCAATATTTCATTAATAGAAACTTCTGTTGTCATTTTGCATGAGGCACCAAATACTACTAAAAGTTGATTAGTTAAAATATTTCCCTTTCTGACATACGCGTCTTTAGCATCTAGTTTAATTATTTTAGTCATATGATTTACGTCAATATATTCTTGCATAAATTTCGTGTATTGTTGATTTAAATGATTATTTTTGCTAATTTAAAAACACATTACATAGCATTTCAGTCCAAAGACAAATTTTTCTCAAAAGAAAATTATATAGAATTCGATATGAAGATTTTCCGTCAACGAACGAGTATGTAAGGGGTATATTATCACTATCATCAGTTATCAGATATTAAAATACAAATCGATGACAGTGAAATTGGAATGTTACTTCTGAGTGGACTACCCGATTCTTGTGAAACTTTGTTAAGTGGTCATGGTTCAACACACACAATGATAACCAGTGAGGATGTCATCAAAGAATTAGAAGAGGATGCTCGTCGTGGTTTACGAGAAGAATCTGCAGCTTCAGTTCTGGCTACAAAAGATTTTCAGAGAAGAAATAAAATTTGCCATGAGAGTGATGTTGAAGGTCGTATTAAATCCGGTTGTCCAAAATTAAAGAAACAGAAGTTCAGAACGAGAACTGATAATAAGTCAGATAAGCCATTAACTAAATCAGAACAGAAAAATACACTTTTATTTACTCCATCTGCTTTAGCTGCAGGTAACTTTGATAGTAATGCGTGGAACGTAGATCGTTGCGCCAGTAATCATGTTAGTCCAAAAAATGAGTGGATGGTAAATTTTAATCCTGACGACGAAACCATTTTTTTGTACTGCTGACAATTATTAAATTACCAATGTAAAATATGCCCCAAATGCTGCTGCAGATTTACTTTCTGTTAAACAGATGACAGCTAAAGGGCATATATTAATTTTTAAGGAAGATGGTTTTGAAGCTTACAAAAATAATAAAGTTATGGGGTATTATCAAATTTATAGGATCTAAAATTGTTGGCATTTATAAATTAGATCAACCTTAATATGAGAATGAATTTTTAAATCATAACCTGCTAATCAAATCGTTACTAAACAGACTTGGCATAGACGTCTAGGAATATTGCTGATGGTATAGATTTCCAAGATGAAACAACCTCTTTATGTATTCCTTATATTAAAGCAAAACAAATACGGAAAAGTTTTCCTAAGGGTCAAGCTAGACTAACAGATTACTTATTCGTACGCGGTGTAGAACTAACTACATCTATCGGCCGTTCGCTACTCCATGCCGGACTGAAAATGTCCGGGCACGAAGCGTTCTACATGCAGTAGACACCATTGAAAGCTGTCGACCTTTATCGCGATCGGCGAGAAACGATATTTTGCAAACACGGAATTCCAGGAAACAACTACTCTGCGGGCTAATGCCCCGACCAGCATTGAATTACACCTGAAACCTATAGCAACAGCTAGAGTCATTCGTCAGACGCCCACCAGACATATACCGGTTTCGAGCTTATTAGCTCTCATCAGTATGCCATAGGTGAGGTATCCGACGAATAATCCTAGCTGCTTTCGTCTGTCTAACCCGACAGAAGGGACCAGATGTAGTTAGTTCTACACCGCGTACTCATGGTCCCTTCTGTCGGGTTAGACAGACGAAAAAGGATTATTCGTCGGATACCTCACCTATGGCATACTGATGAGAGCTAATAAGCTCGAAACCGGTATATGTCTGGTGGGCATCTGACGAATGACTCTAGCTGTTGCTATAGGTTTTCCAGGTGTAATTCAATGCTGGTCGGGGCATTAGCCCGCAGAGTAGTTGTTTCCTGGAATTGTTTGCAGATTACTTATTCAGTAATCTGTTAGAATTGATACATACTGACATCTGTGGGTTGATTGCTGAACCTAGTTGGGGAGGTTCCAAATATATACTCATGTTTACTGATGGTTTTTCACGTAAAACGTTTGATAATTTTTTGAAAACCAAATCGGAGACTTTCATTATTTTTAAAGAGTTCAAGCAAATGGTTGAAACTCAAACTTGCTTAAAGATAAAGAGAGTAAGGTTAGACAATGGAACTTAATACTGTAATAAGGATTTTTCCATCCCTTTTTAAAAGGTATGGCATTGTGCATGAATTAACTGTAGCATACACTCCTCAGCAGAATGGGGTACAAAAAGATGCAATCGAACTATAATTGAGTTGAGGCCGTATCTATAACTATATACTTACTACTAGAAATCCTACACCTGTTGTTAAAGGTGCTACTCCTGAAGAATTATCGACTGGATCCAAGGTTAATCTTAGCTATCTTAGAATTTTTGGTTGTCGTGCATATTGTCACATTCCAAAGCAGTTTAGAGGAAAGTTTGACTCCAATAATTCTAAACCAATGATTATGTTGGCATATTGTAAACATACTAAAAGTTATAGATTGGCTAATCCTGACAATCCAAATAAAGTTGAGAAAGCGAGAGATGTTACATTTCTTGCGCATATAATGCATGCTAATGATGTTTTAAGTGATGTGACACCTCTAGATGATAAAACTGATAATAATTATATTGTAAATTCTAACAATGAGAAGGACAACAATATATCTGAGTTATGATGAAGAACAAAGTTCCAGAAACGAGGACAGTGAAAATATTTCATCAACTGGATCTTCTCAGCCCGAACCGGATTTACTTTCGACTTCGTCTGGTACAATCCGTCCACCTATTTGGATGAAAGACTATTTGTATGAACCTGATGATGCCTGTCTACAAGGCCTGCCAGTTATGTAGGGAGCCCATGTCAGTGGATGAAGCACTTAGTTGTTCTGACAAGAACAGGTGAATTGAAGCTATGATTCTTTCATAAAAAATGATGTCTGGGTTTTAGCAGATTATCCGAAAGCTGCAAATGAGGACTTTGCAGCAAGAACGACGCAGCTCCATTTTATGACAGATATAGGGTTATGTGCCAGATAGATAGTAACAGACATTTAACATTCTTTGGTGCAAGATCGACGCAGATCCGATGATTTTATATACTTTAATAGCAAATAATGGAGATGCGCCACACATCATTTGTTACAACAGAGATGTAGCTCCAAGCAGCTGCGTCCCTCTTGCTCCCAACGCGCAACGAATTTTGTTTTGATATTTATCAGATATTCCTTCTAGGTTACTAGGGTTACTACTGTTACTAGGTTAGTAGTAACTAACTAGCTAGATAATACGTCAAGTAGTGAAAGTGATGATTTGGAGGTTAAAATAAAAACTAGAAAGTCGACTGATAAATCACAATGGGCTAGAAATAAACGGAAAAAACTTTTAGCAGCTGGAAAAAGATACTTTGATGCAAGAAGGATGTAGCTCCAGTAAAAAAAAATACCAACTTCATATTTATTAATTAGTATAAGTTTTATGGTATTTATTACACTTTACTAATGTCCTTTTGTAACTCGAAAACAATTACTGTCTACAACGTTTTTTTCGTTTTACTTAAATTAAACAATTTTGGAACTGCGTCATTATTCCAGCAAGATCCTCAAATGTTGTATCAAGTAAGTGGATTTTTAAATTAAAGAAAGACATTGATAACAATATTCGTTACAAACCCAGATTAGTTGCAAGATGTTTTTCGTAAGCCTATGGCATTGACTATTATGAAAAGTTTTCACCTATCGCACGTAATTCTACTTTAAAAATGCTAGTGGCATTATCTGTTGAACTTGATTTGTCAATAGAACGTTTTGATGTAACCACCGTTTTTTCATGGAGAGCTTGAAAAGCTAGTATACATGGAACAACCTGAGTTTTTTATAAGGAAAGGTGAAGAATCCAAAGCATGTATCTTAAAAA
This sequence comes from Monochamus saltuarius, assembly GCA_025584915.1. Classification (NCBI taxonomy): domain Eukaryota; kingdom Metazoa; phylum Arthropoda; class Insecta; order Coleoptera; family Cerambycidae; genus Monochamus; species Monochamus saltuarius. Next base: position 43,761,989 of record CM046721.1, on the reverse strand, counting down.
AGGCTGTATATGGTCTTAAACAATCTTCAAAAATTAAATTAATTATTATTCTTTATGTAGATGACTTACATCTGTCTGATAATTAAAAAAATAATTTTAACATCAAAGATCTAGGCAAAGCATGAAACATTTTAGGATTGCAACTTTGTGAATCAAAAGTAATTTACTTAAATCATACATTATGGACATAATAAATAAATTTGGTTTTCCTGATGGTAATGAAGCCTATTATACACCAATTGTGCCTAATATGAAGTCTGAAAAATTTAAATATTCCATATCAAAATGTACTTGGATGCCTAATGTATCTTGCTGTGAATTCTAGACCAGATATTGCGTTTTTAGTCAATTTAATAATGGCCATTCATTAGAGCATTGAAATTCCGTTAAGCATGTATTTCGTTACCTAAAATCTACAATTTACTTAGGATTAATGTTTAAGAAAAGTAATTCTACAAAATTAGATGGATATGTGGATTCTACATGGAGAAATCATCAATTTGATAGAAAATCTCACACTGGCTATATTTTTAAATTAGCTGGTGGAACTATTTCTTGGGAAACTCGTAAGCAGAGGACTGTCGCACTCTCATCGTCTGAGGCTGAGTACATGGCAGCGTCAGATGCTTGCAAGGAAGCCATATATACAGGGTGGCCCAACGAAAACGTAACAGAGCCCATAGCGGCTTTGAAATTTTTTTTTGGAAAAACGCAAAAACCCGTCGGTTTTGTTTGCGAGGGGGACATTTTTTGCACGAATTAGGTGAATCTAACTGCTACCCCCTGAGCGGGGTAAACATCCCCTTCAAAATTTTAAATGGGAAGGGTGATCAAGTTGCATATCGTTCAAAAGCTCTTTTAATTCTCTACACAGTCATGTGTCACTTTTGAAAATCAGCCTATTTTTGAAAAAAATACAGGGTTTTGAACGCAAACTTTTATTAATGAAATTTTATTACAGTAAATGTTCAAAATGTTGCCCCCCTGCGTCCATGCAATTATAAAGATTTTGTTCAAAACGTTGTCTTACATTCTGGAGCATTTCAGGAGTGACTAGACGACATTCATTAATGATACGTTGACGTAGATCTTCCAGAGAGTCCGGTTGGGTGGCATAGATTTTGGTTTTCAGGTGTCCCCACAAAAAGTAGTCCAATGGGCTTAACTCTGGGGATCTGGGAGGCCATTCAATGGCACCTCTCCTACCTATCCAACGATTCGGAAATGTATGGTTTATGAATTCGCTCACATGGAGGGCATAGTGGGGGGGGGAGCCCCGTATTGTTGAAACATCAGTTCATCTTCGAGGTAATCATGATTGTTTTACACAATTACCGTTAAGGCTGGATTAATGGCTTCTTGCAGCAATTCCAAATACATATCACCAGTCAAATTACCATTTATAAAAAAAGGACCAACAAAGGAATCCAGCCCAAACATTTAATTTTTCTGGGTGTTGAGTATGCTGTTCGTGGGATATCCTTGGATTGAAGTCTGTCCAGTAACGGCAATTAAGGCGGTTGACAGTACCATTTAGGAAAAAACCTGCACTCATCGGAAAAACAAATGTCGAAAAGAAAATTTAGATTATGCATAGCCCGTTCAGTCATGACCTCGCAAAATTGTACCCGGCGGTCAAAGTCATCTTCGTGAAGTTCATGGAGAAGGTGAATTTTGTAAGAATGGAACTTCTAAATCTAAATCTAAAACGTGTGCCAGAACTACAACCTCCACAGCTTCTATACGTACAGGACGTTCATTGTTTCGCTTTTTATTGCCCACAGATCCCGTCTCCCGGAATTTTCTTACTAACTCCAAGACAATTTTGCGATGGACGGGTTTATTGGCATGTCGTTCAGTAAACAACTGAGCTGCTCTCAAAGCACATTCGTTATTTTTATAAAATAATTCAATTATTTCCACCCTCTCTTGCGTCGAATAAACCATTTTTAATTATTTTGTATTTAATGCGAAACAGCCACTAAAACCACTAACACCACTTTAAGACAAAATCGCTGACTGAAAAATGGTCTCCTATTTATACCGTTTCTAGTGGCATTTGTGAGAGAAATAACTGCAAAAAATCTAACAACACGTTGGAGTAAGTAATGAGAATAGTTCACGTAAAATTATTCATTATTGAATGAAAGTTGCTGGTCAATTATTTCCAGCCATTTGAATATGTTTAGACGCTTCTTTAACTTAATAATTTTGAAATTAATAGCGAACTCGATAGCTAATTTTAATTAGAGAATAATTTGTAGAGATAATAGGAAATTTTGTATGTGTTAAGTTCTGAACTCAAAAGAGCTTTTAAACGATATGCAACTTGACCACCTTTCCCATTTAAACATTTGGAGGGGATGTTTACCCCGTTCTGGGGGTAGCAGTTAGAATCATTTAATTCACGCAAAAAAATTTTCCCCTCGCAAACAAAATCGACGGGTTTTGCGTTTTTTCCAAAAAAAATTCCTAACCGCTATGGGCTCTGTTACGTTTTCGTTGGGCCATCCTGTATATACGTAAACTTATTGCAGATATTTTACATACACTGAAGAAGCCTATTAATCGAGTGCAGGTGAGATGTAACTGGTCTGCTACTTTCTGCTCGGCCTAAGCGGCTCGACTTGCAGATATACTTAACCGCAGACCTCTCGCCCCGGGCGATGCGCCATTAAATCTATAAATTTTATATGTGATTTATATGTGAAACTACATATAAAGGAACAGCCAGTTCAATTGTCGGTCATCTCACCTATGGCATACTGATGAGGGCTAACAAGCCCGAAACCGGTCTATGTCTGGTGGAGTGGCCGACAAGGGTTCTTGGCTGTTTCACACAGATACTGCAGGTATAATTCAATGCCGGTCGGGGCATTAGCCCGCGGAGTAGTTGTTTCCTGCAGTATCATTTATAGATGTTTAATTATGTTCATTCTCTTAACTTAAGGGGAAGTGTTAGAACCGTAATAGTAAGCATAGACATTATTTAAATTTAGTTATATACTCGCGACAAGAATTCAGACGACTTACGTCATACGAACAAATAAATAATTCATTATATTTTCATCAAAATATTTAAGAAACTGTAACTGATAGTAATAAAACTATATACTACACTAAAAGTTTGCATTATATTTTGCACTAAATTGTAAAAACGATTGTTTTTAACGCGACCAAATATCGAAAATTACGTTGACAATAAAAACAAATGTGTATCGTCAGCCGTGACGTAAGACGTCTGAATTCTTGACGCGAGTATATAATGGTTACCCGAACACAATTATCAATGTAATGTATTATTATTAGTGACTATATAGGACTTGGTCTTTATTCTGTGATCGAAAGTACATGCATTCAATGTGGTGCATTAATGGACTATATTGCATAAAAGGCGCGGAGAAAATCAGCCGAGGTAGGAATTAATGGTCCTCTTGTTTGAAGAATCCTTCACGAGCAACTGCTTTTTCCATACCATGTGGAACGAGTACATGCCATAAATCCAATAAATGATCATCAAGCACGTTTGGTTTTTTGCTGCTGGTTTCTACGTCATGATGCTGAAGACCCTCGTTTTCTTGCAAAAATCCTTTTTCCTGATGAGGCCGGGTTTACAAGAAATGGAGTGTTTAATTTTCACAAAACGCATATTTGGGCCGACGAAAATCCTCATGCTCTAATAGAATCTGGACATCAGGCACGTTTTTCATTAAACATTTGGATGGGTATTGTAGGTGACAGGTTTCTAGGTCCTGTTGTTTTACCAAACCGATTAACAGGCGCTGCTTACCTAAACTGCAGAACACACAGTATGAGTTTTTGGAAGACATTCCTTTGAATCAGAGGCAACAAATGTGGTTCCAGCATGATGGTGCTCCAGCTCAGTTTTCCATGGCCGTTAGAGAGCATTTACACCAAACTTTTCCACATAGATGGGTAGGAAGGGCCGGACCTGTTTTATGGCCTCCAAGATCGCCTGATCTGAACCCTCTAGATTTCTTTGTTTGGGGATATTTGAAGACATTAGTGTGTGATACTCCTGTAAATAGCCTGGAAGAGCTGCAGCTACGGATTAATCAAAAGTGTCAGAGAATCCAAACAAGGAGGGTGTTTTCGAAAGAGTTCGAATATCGTTGAGACGAATATGTCGTGCCTGCTTGGAAATGGACGGAGGGCACTTTGAACATCTTGTGTAACTTTGTTTTTTGTTTGTTAAAAGCTTCCTTTGTCGGTTTATTCCTAATAAAATAAAATGTTTGAAAAACTAATAGTGGACCACATCTCCGCAACCGTTACTTTGCGGACCCATGTTTATTAAGACTTTTCTCCTTTTTTTAGTTTATACTATTACCTCCTGAAATATTTTACACTCTTAATTTAACACTCTGTATATGGTACAATATAGCAAGCGGCACGGTAATCGATTGCCTCGCGGGTAATTTTTGAATTGAGTTCATTTCATTCGCACACCGGGTTTTTGTTCGAACCTCACACCTTTTTTTGCCGCAAGTTTAATATTTAAAAAATTTATAAAAGATGGGGCTAATTGTAAGTAATTAATTAATAACAGAATTAGGCATTTACATATTGAAACTAAAACTAATAACACAGGCACACAAAGCAAAAGTTCTGTGCCCGAGCTCCGACCTATGGTTCCCCACGTATTTTTGGCTCCCGAAACCGATCCCAGGGTCGGTATAGCTCAGACGTTCTATATTTGCGCGCTACGGTCAAAAAATGACCAAAATTTGGCCATTACCTGGAAATAAGCGCAAAGCTTTATCTCCGTGCCAAACATGAATCAGTTGTTGGATAGGACCTCGCACATCCCAATTGTCACTTGAGGGTCACGAATTGGCAGAAAACTGGTCCTAAAAAATTTCAAATTGTCAGAAAAAATCATATGATTTCACCGTATTCAGAATCGAATTGATTTAAGAGGATTGTCTTCATGTAGCATTGCACAGTTAATAGACAACAAAATAAAAAAAAAATAAAGCAAAATAAAGAAAAATAAAAAAGTAAAAAAAAAATTAAAAAAAATTAAAAAAAAGATAGAAAGGAGCTACAGTACTTCCTAAGTCAACAACTAATTCATGTTTGGACCCTTCAATGGCAAGAAGATAAAGCTTTGCGCTTATTTCCAGGTAATGGCCAAATTTTAGTCATTTTTTTTACCGTAGCACGCAAATATGGAACGTCTGGGCTATACCGACCCCGGGATCGGTTTCGGGAGCCAAAAATACATGGGGGAACCATAGGTCAGAGCTTGGGCACAGAACTTTTTTTTTGTGTGTCTGTGTATTAAAACCTCGAACCTCGAACCACAATGTTTCTAGTAAATTACATTTATTATTTAAAAATTTCAGTAATTCTTCTAAGGTAGGTAATTTTTATTAGTATTTTTGCTTTCCCCTAGTATATCTCTCCTAGTATATGCATCTAGTTTATTTGATACCATATGATTAATATGTCTCAAAGTTCAGTGGGTAATTCAAGAACCTTTAATGCTCTTAAATGTTTATAATAATAATAATAATAATAATAATGATAATGATAATGATAATGATAATGATAATGATAATGATAATGATAATGATAATAATGATAATAATGATAATAATGATAATAATGATAATAATGATAATAATAATAATAATAATAATAATAATAATAATAATAATAATAATAATAATAATAATAATAATAATAATAATAATAATAATAATAATAATAATAATAATAATAATAATAATAATAATTGCTTTATTGCCCAACAGAAATTCCATTTACAGGGCAATTACAGAAAAAAACAAAAGCTAAACTAATTATAGTACAATATCTAAAATAATAATAATAATAATCATATATAAATAATACCTATTCCTTATACATTAATATATTATGATATATACATATGTGTGCTACAGACTTAAGTAAAAACATCATCATTCAAATTCAGAATAGCTATTTGCATAAGTTCCCTTAGTGTACATACATTAATATCACAAAGGTAACTAAGCTTATTGTAATTATCACACATCACAAAAATTAGTGATTTGAATAGCAAATTTGTCTTCGGTGCACAACAATAAAATGTTACATTATGTCTGATCGATGATCTAGGCACAGCAAAGTTCAATTGACTCAGAAGATCCCGACAATCAATCTGACCATTCAAGAGCTTATACAGAAAAGAAAGTGCAGAACATTTGTGCCTTAAATTTAGACTAATTAAATTAAATCTGTTTTTTTAACAGGCTATAGGCTATACCTCTCTCAGGATATACACCATCCATTTTAAATGCTAAATATTTCAAAAATTTTCTTTGTATCAATTCAATGTCAACTTTGTAACGTCTATAGAAAGGATACCAGATCACACAACCATATTCAAGTTTGGAACGAACATAAGAATAATATAATAGTTTCAACGTAAAAGTCCTACAATTTCTAATAATAAACCCATACATTTTCATCGCTTCACTTATTTTCAAAGAAATATGTTGGTTGAATGTTAACTCATGGTCAAACAGAATGCCTAGATCTTTATAAGAGTCAATGCGATCCAAAACTATGTCACCTATTCTGTAATTATAATAACAAATACTTTTTTTCCTACTGTATGAAACAATTTTACACTTAGAAGTATTCAAGTACAATTGATTGTTATTACACCATGTCAATAATTTATTAAGGTCATTTTGAATCTCTTGACAATCCTCAACACCATTAATGTCTCTATATATCTTCAAATCATCAGCAAAAAAAAAGGTTACGACAATTAAGAACATGACTCAAATCATATATGAAAAGTAAAAAAAGCAAAGGGCCTAGGTTAGACCTCTGAGGTACCCCTGACGTTGTTAAATATCCCGGAGATTTAAAACCATTATATTCGACATATTGTTCTCTTTGACTAAGATAGGATGAAATAAAGTTTTGAGCTGGGGCAACAAAACCAAAGTTACCCAATTTATTTAATAACACATTATGACTAATCCTATCGAGAGCTTTGGCAAAGTCAGTGTAAACTGCATCTACCTGTCCCTGACTGTCAAGAACTTCAAAAGCAAATTAAGCGAATACAGTTAAATTTGTCATGGTTGATCTATTATTCAAGAAGCCGTGCTGAAATGGAGATAATTGATTATGCACAGAAAGATATATGCGGTTATACAAAACAATTTCAAACAATTTTGCAAAATTGGAAAGGATGGAAATTGGTCTATAATTAATAATAAGGCTGTTATCACCGTTTTTAAAAATAGGACATACTCTGGCTGTTTTCCACACATTAGGAAATTCAGTACATTTCACTGCCATATTAAACAAACAACAGAGTGGGGTAACAAATACACGTATACATTCTTTTAAACTATACAGAAGAAAGCGTAAAGCACTACCTATACGATTCTTTATTAATTATTGACAAATTAAACAACCCTGCTACGTGCTTTTTTATAAGTAATGTTTTATGTTAATATAATTCATTAATAAGTTGCCATGCCATATTGTAATTTTTCGCAGATATCTTCAATGATGAAATTAAATTTGCAGCATCACCTTTTAGACATGATCGCAAATAATGAAATTTTTGAATGTTGTGCTAGTGTTTGTTTGTTTGTTTGTTCATTCATTCCAAAAAATCATGTAATGTACATTATACATTCTTAATATAGGATGTCATGACATTAACAAAAACATTTAACATCATCAATGACTAAAATATTCATGAACCGAGTAAAAGGCTCTAGGTATAAGAAACTTTTTTTAACTCTGACTTGAATTTATTTTGTGATTTTATACTTTTAAGATTGTTCGGCAATTTATTGTATATACGTATTGACATACAATGAAAACCGTTAAAATAAGAAGCCGTCCTACATTGCGGTAAACGCAGATTTTCTTTGTGTCTGGTATTGTAATTATGAATATATTCATGTTTTATAAATTCCTTTAAGTTATTCATTACATACAATGCACTGAAGTAAATATAATAATATATAGACGGGAGTGTTAATAGCTTGTATTTAGTAAAAAGATTTCTACATGTAGCTCTTCTCGGAACTTGGGCAATTAAACGTATGATATTTTTTTGGGTTAGAAAAGCCATATTAACAGTCGAAGCGTTTCCCCAACAAACAATACCATAGGACAACAGGGAATACACGTGCCCGTAATAGAACGAGAAAATAGTGGAATCAGAAACTAACGGCCTAAGTTCTCTGAATAAAAAACTGAGAATTCAAATTTTTACAAACATGAGATACGTGTAAACTCTACGATAACTTAGAGTCCACATGCAGCCCAAGAAATTTACTTTCATTCACAACCAGCATTGATTTCCCAGAATCAAACTTAATTAGCGGACTAGACTCTGAAACAGTATCTTTTGTAAGAAATTTCACAAGATGTAATTTGTCAGAAGTTAAATTTAACTTATTTTTTACAGTCCATTCTGTCATATTATGTAAAAGGTTTTGAATGTGAATGTTAGAGTAACTGTCATTATTAATTATAAATATAAACTTAGAATCATCGGCGTATAATACCGGTAACACATCTTTGTTAGCAATACTAGGCAGATCATTAATCATAATAATAAATAATATTGGGCCCAACAAACTGCCCTGTGGCACCCCACAGTTACTCAGTAAAAAATTTGACTGAGTGCCATCACTAAGATACACAGATTGAAGTCTACCCTGTAAATATGTCCTTAACCAATTCAAGGCAATGCCTCTAATTCCAACCTTATCCAATTTATTGAACAAAATATTGTGATCAACAATATCAAATGCAGCACTAAAGTCAAAAAAAGCACCATAAGTGTAATATATATTATTTAGACACTCCTGAAGATACTTTATACTTTAAGATAGAGCAGACTGTGTACTTCTGCTTTTAACAAATCCGTGTTGATATGGTGTTATGACATTGTTTTTATCGAAAAATTCGCTAAGTTGATTATAAAAAACTTCAGAAATTTTTGCTAATTGATTTTGCAAAGCAATCGGTCTATAATTACTTACTGAGGAAATATCACCCTTTTTATAAACGGGTATTACTTTAGACTTTTTTTAAAATATCGGGAAAAGTTCCATTAATCAATGACATATTTACAAGATGGAGGAAAGGCTCTTCAATTAAATCAAGACTTGCTTTAATAATAAATCCCGGAATATCATCGGTACCCTTAGAACGATCAGCTTTCATAGACGATACAACCTCGCGCAACTCAGTCAAAGTAAGTAGTTTCCCTAATAAAGATAGTGTTTGCAGTATATCTACCACTATATTCACCAGTAACATTCACATCATTATACCCTTTAGCAATGAAATAACTATTAAAAACAGATGCTACATTTATGGGATTGGTAATTAAATCTCCTTCATTATTTTTTAGCTCAATAGAATTTTCTCTTGATTTATTGTTATTTTATAACTATTTATAATACCCCACGCTGACCGAGCTGCATTAGGCGCAGGCGTTGAGTGAGAAATTATAGAGGCGCAACCTTAATGACAAAATGCGTATACGATCTACAAGTTTAACACCCTGTATCTTGAAAAAAAAGGCCCTAATAGAAAATATCTATAGGGCAAAATGTTTTTAAAGTCGGACAAGAAATAAAGGCCTTTATGTTTGACGTTCCGTTATGTTACATCGTGTTTTACAGTAGGGGTTTTTTGGGCCCGAGATTTGTCCGTCTGTCGAGAACTGTTGTTAACGACATTCAATTTTGAGTGTTCTGTTTGATTCAATGGTTTAACAAGCAAAGAAAACCTCCGTGAACAATAAGTTGTTGATAAATTGACGAATATTAGAACCAAAGAGCTTTTACCTAATACTATCTTGAGCCCAAAAGTGTATAGGCATTTCGCCATAAGGTTGCGCCTCTATCTATAATTTCTCACTCAACGGTGCAGCTGGTTTTTTTGCCTGAAGGAATTTTTTATAAGTCTTTTTTTTCATCGGTATAACATTTATGGAATTCTTGGGAATTCAATTTATTATTTAAGTGATAAAGATCCTTCATGTACAGTGCGTTTCAATAACTTTGATAACATTTTGATCAGCTGTAACTTTTCTGTTTTTAAAGATATCGGAATGAAGCAAAAACCATAATGCATAGTAGACTAGCAACTTTTTTCTTATTTAAAAAAGAAAACAAAAGACCAACAATTTTGAGAGATCTTAACCTTACTTATATTTTTTTAAATGGAACGCCCTGTATATTATTGGATATTTGGATTCTACTCAAAATTCCAAGCATAGTTTAAAAAGCATATCCTATACCTATCTTCAACTGTTTCTGAGAAATAGTTTTACAAACATGTCAAATTATCATAAAAATTGCTCTACTTGTTCTTGGCACACTTTGCACTGAGCTAAAGCTGAAGTTCAGCATTGCTTGAGCCATGCTGGTAGCAATCGAGCCTTAGTGTTTTGTTCTGTTGAGGAAAATGGCAGACAAGTAGAGCGATTTTTATGATAATTTGACATGTTTGTAAAACTATTTCTTAGAAACAGTTGAAGATAGGTATAGGATATGCTTATTAAAATATGCTTGGAATTTTGAGTAGAATCCAAATATCCAATAATATGCGTTCCATTTAAAAAAATATAAGTTAGGTTAAGGTCTCTCAAAATCGTTGGTCTTTTGTTTTGTTTTTCAAATAAGAAAAAACTTGCTAGTCCACTAAACAATATGGTTTTTGCTTCATTGCGATATCTTTAAAAATAGAAAAGTTACAGCTGATCAAAATGTTATCAAAGTTATTGAAACGCACTGTACATGGAAGTGATACGCGTTTCTTCATTTACCTAAGTGTGCCTTTCACCCGGTTCATATTTAAACTTATTAAAATTAAAACACTTATTAAAATTAAAAAAGAACATATAATAAAAAGCATTAAAACACTCATTAAAATTGCTATTCTGGAATACTTCAGACCATGACTCATATTTCAGCAAATTTTTAAAATTATTTAAGTTTTCTGGATTGAAATCTCTAAATGTACTTATATTCGTTTTTGCATTGAAAGTTTTGGAATGAGATGTAAATATTGCTGTCTGATATGAATGGTCAGAAGCATGAGTTGGTACAACCTCAAACTCTGGTGTGTCAACATTGGATATAATATTATCAATTAAAGTTGCTGATGCAGAAGTTACTCTAGTAGGAGTATCAGTAATAACCGGTTTCAAATTAAATGTAGACAATAAATTTAAAAACATTCTTACAATAGTGTCATCGTTATTTAACAAATTAATATTAAAATCCCCAACCAAAAGGAGATGGTCATATTCATTATATAAAATTTACATCACTAAGCTGATTAAGAAAGTTATCGACAGCATCCAAGGAATACTCTGGGGCACGATACACACCTACAACAGCATTCTTTTTACCATTTGATAACCAGGACATACAAGCAAATTCTGAGATACCAGATTTACAAAAACATTCAACATTTATGGGGTTAAATTCAGACAATTTAACACTAGCAAATATACACACCCCTCCATAACCAGAATCGCGACAGAAATATGTTATTAAATTATACGAATTTATTTTTATCACTTCTACGCTTTCTTTTATTAACCAGTGTTCCGTAACAACGAGAATATCTGGCTTCTCCTTGTCTAAAATAACTTGAAGCTGATCAATTTTTGTTAACAAACTATGCATATTTATATGCATTATTATAAGTTTATGTGAAAGCTTTTGTGGTTGTGGAGTACCGGTGTTTCTGGAAACTAAATGGCTTCACTTGTATACCAGATGGCCAGAATTCTGGAACCATTACTGTTTCCAGCAATTCATATTCTAAGCCTAGCTTAAAAGATACATTTCTGGCGTCATTTTTAGAAACAATTTCTATGTCAAATTCACGATTCAGACCTACAACAGTAGATCCTCGTTTACATTTAGAAACATGTAACCAACCTAGTCGTTCAGCTGAACCAAATTCGTTACTATTATCAATATTACAAGACCCCGTTACCATTCGTGTGTCGAGTTTGGTACTACTATCCTTACTGGCAGGCCGTTGCTTTACGTTTGTAGAGTTCTGCTGTTGACTGTCCTGGGAATTATTGTGCGCATCTGATAACACTGACACACTACTAATATTTTCGGATTGGAATGATGTCCCCGATGCGGAGGCTCGGGCTGGGCTGATCAGGGAGCTCCCGGCAGCGGAGTCTCTTCTGTTAGGTGTCGATCGCTCCAATTGCCACGAAGCAACTGCGGACAACGTTGTTTCTGGGTTTTTTCCCTTCATCAGCGCAGTGCAGCTTAAAAACAAGATGGAACAAGAAGGAAGGGCAAACGACACGAACACAAGAAAAAGACAAGTAGAAAGCCTATCTCTATTTGCGGCTTCGTGTCACACAGCCTCGGTATTGAGGCAAAGAGCAACAGTCGCCGCGGAAGAGAGTCCAGCAACTACTGTCAGGGTCTCAGCCAGGACAAATACAAGAAAGAAAGGAGCTTAGTGGATCAAATCTTAAAAAAAACAGGTGGATTTTAATGGCTAGAGGATCCAGAGAAAACACGTACGTACGTACTTAAATGTTTACAATTATTATGCCAAAGTATACAGAGTGTTTTTAATCATATAGTATATTACTAACCAACTCAAACTCAAATAACTTGCTTAACTTAAATGAAACACCCTATACTTTTTTAGTCTGTTTGACGCCAAAATTAATTACCTTTCAATCCATATTAGGGTTGCCTATACCTAACTTGAGTAGTTTTCAAGAAATTTAAAATTTTATATTTCAACATATATTTTAAAACAATTTGGAGAAATGTAATGTAGTCTTCGATGGCAAAACAAACATAAGTATCTATATTGCCAAGTCTTGTAGTTTTGGAATAACTTTTATGTTCTTTACTTAAATCATTAAATTTTGCTATGTTGAACTATGTTACATGTTAAAGTTTAGTAACATTTAAAAAATACTTATACCTACTTATTGAATTGAAATTAATTTAACAATAGCATATATAGGCTATTGTTATATAGACGTTATCATTAACAGAGCTTTTTAATAATAGTTTATTTGCAGAAAGAACAATACCAAGTACGGGATATAAGATGTAATAAGAAACAAATAATAAGGCAATTCAAATGAAACCATCCACAAAAGTGAATTACACTTGTACGTGGAATTAGATTTTTGTTAAGTTAAATTTAATTGTGGTAATGCATATTTGAATTATAATTAAAAAGCATTTGTTAACAAAATAAAAAAAAGAAAACATGTTTTACATGTACCATATACTTGTAAAAAATCAAAGTGACGTCCGTCTTATTCAGTACAAGCCTGAACTCTTCTAAAAAAATTTGTATTAACGTCCTTCAACATTTGCGGTATTACTGTTCGAAATGTACTCTTCTTTCTTTCATATTATCTGGAGTAGTCGGCTGAGTATTGTAAACTATACTCTTAATGTAACCCCAAAGGAAATAGTCAAGTGGCATCAAACAAGGAGAACTTGGTAGCCAAGCATGTGGGCTACCCCTTCCAATCCATTTTTCGGGGAAAAGGACATTAAGACAACGTCGGACAATTAAACTATAATAAACGGAGGCACCGTCTAATTGAAACCACATGTTATGTCTCGTAAGCAGTGGGACATCTTCTAAAAGTTCAGGTAGATTTTGACGTAAAAGTTGTCGAAATTTACGCGTGGTTAACGTACCGTTAAAAATATAAGGGCCGATTAAATGGGATCCAACAATTCCACCCCATACATTTAAAGACCAACGGTGTTGATGAGACCATGACAGTAGTTGCTGGACTCTCTTCCACGGCGACTGTTCCCTCAATACCGAGGCTATGTTACACGAAGCCGCAAATAGAGATAGGCTTTCTGCTTGTCATTCTCTTGTGTTCGTGTCCTTTGCCCTTCTTTCTTGTTCCATCTTGTTTTTAAGCTGCACTGCGCTGATGAAGGGTAAACACCCAGAAACAACGTTGTCCGCAGTTGCTTCGTTTTCCCTCCATCTGTTTTCTCTGGATCCTCTAGCCATCAAAATCCACCTGTTTCTTTTAAGATTATGATTCTCTAAGCTCCTTTCTTTCTATTTTAACACCTGTTTTTTAGATAAGATTTTTTAATTCATATATGTACAGTGCGTTCAGGGGAACATTCCCCTTCCCGAACCACTCTTGTAATCCCTAGGACTTGGAACATCCAAGGGCTACCATACATTTTTCATACAGTCCGGAAGTAATGAGGATTCTCGTCACTTGAAATTGAAAATTGTGTCGATTTACTAACACGTTGTTGTGGAAAGTAGCTTCATCCGTAAACAGAACAAAATCAAAAAAATCATCATCGACTCCCTCTTTTTCTAATACCCATACAGTCAAAGTCCCTGTGATAGAGTTCTTGGTGCATCTGAATGTGATAGGGACGAAACTTGTGTTTTGCAATTATTCTAGACACACTTCTCCTGCTAATGTCTGCTTCTCTACTAATCTATCTATGACTTGTATCCGGATTTTCTATTATGGAACAAATGACTTGAAATTCACTATCTTCATTATTTACTGGTCTTTGTCTATTTTGCTTTTTATATTCCACACTCCCTGTGTTTTTGAATGTTTGCAGTAATCTTTTAAATACGTGTTTAATGTTCGTTGTATATTTGAATAAAACACCTTCAGGTACTGGGATTGTAACAGTCTTTAATGATAAAATAATATATGGACTAACATAAACGACATCACATAAAATCTGTCAAAACCAAACAGGGCGGAACACATATAAAGAATGACAGAGCACATAGAAAAAGTATATGACGGAAACAGATGTAGTACGTTCACTACATTACTTCACTAAACACCTCCCTCTTTTACAATCATAAATTACAATTTAAATTTTACATATTCATCCTTCGGATGGGTTTAATCCTCGTCCATAACGAGATACATTTTTTTTAGTGGGGGCAGAGATATCCGGGCTAGGGTAGTTCCGGTTAGACACTGTTAGGTTATTATCAGGTACAACTACTTGTTCAGAGGGGTACAACTCAGGTTCTAATCGAATGTCATTATAATCTGGTTTTGTGAGAGACATTTTCATCTGACTTGAATTTTGCCTAACCACTCGATTGTTGCTTTCTTGTCTTATCCAATATGACCTAGGTTCATTGGCTTTTCCTAATATCATAGCTTTGTTCCACTGTTTATCTTTATGACATTTGACTACTACCTTATCCCCCTTTTTAAATTCTGTTACTGATTTTCTACTAAATTTGTCATAATGCTGTTTTGTTTTAAACTGTTGTTTAAGCAAATGGCTGTAAATATGGTTTTGAACTTTAGGCTCTAATTTGCATTGTGTTACAGGAAACTGTGTTCTCAAACCTCTACTTTGCGCAGAATCTGAGCTGGTGATGCATTCAAACTGACAATTGGGGTATTATTATATTCTAAAACTAATTCTCTAAAGTCACTGTTGCCGGCTAGGCTTTTACGTAAAATTTGTTTCCCGATCTGAACAGCTTTCTCAGATAGTCCGTTACTTTGATGATGATGTGGTGTACACGTAACAATTGTTATATCCTTTTCTTTATAATACATTTTGCATTTACCCGATAGAAACGGCATATTGTCGGCAACTAAGTATTGAGGATACCCAAACCTTGTAAAAATGTTCTGCATTACGTCAATAACGCTATCTGATGTTTTATCTCTTAACGGGCATAATTCAATCCAATGTGAGAAATGATCTATTAATACTAAGTAAGATTTTGATCCAAATTCCAAAATATCAGTACCTACTTGATTATATCTTAATTTTGGCACAGGATGAGGTAACAATGGTTCTTTAAAATTACTTGGCATGTACCTTTCACAAATCCTACAACTTTTTATGAAATTTGTTATATCAACAGCTAAATTTGGCCAAAAAAATAATGTTCTAGCTTTATGTATGGTTTTATTAATATCTATGTGACCCTTATGAAGTATTTGCATGATAAACACCCTTAAACTACGCGGAACTATAATTTTATGACCAATGAAAATTAATCCAGCTTCAACATAAATATCATCTCTAAAAGTATAATAGTATAATAATATAGACAAGGCATGTATATGTGGTCTAATTTTGGCTATATGTAGATATCGAGAAACGGTATGTACCATTTCAAACATCTCGGGATCATACGAGTTACTTTTAAGACTTGACCTTGACAACATATCTGCAAAATGAATATTTTTACCCGGAACATAATAAATATTTAAATTATATTTTAGTAATTTTATTTTTAAGCGTTGTAATCTTATTGATCCAATATTACAAATTGGTTTTTTCATCACGGATATCAACGGTTTATGATCAGTTTGTACATGTACTTTATCTTTATATATAAAATCATGAAATTTTTGGGTTGCATAAAATATAGATAATAATTCTTTTTCGGTCTGACTATCATTTACTTCATGATCATTCATAGAACTGGATGAGGATGCTACTAATTTCATAATATCGTCATGTTTTTGAAACCTACAACAACCTAAACCATTTTTTGACGCATTGCACTGCAAGACTATCTCTTTACTTGGATCAAACGGATTTAAAGCGGGACATTTGCTAACAATTTCCTTTAATTTTTCAAAACTTTCCTGATGCTTTGTAAGCCATTTCCATTCAACATTAGATTTTAATCATTCACACAAAACACTCATATATTCAGCCATATTTGGGATATACCAACGAACGTAATTAAACGAAAATATTATTCTTTGTAACTCTACTTTATTTTTCGGACATTCTAATTTACAAAGTGCTTCAATACGATCTGGGGGTATGCACATCCCGTGTTTAGAAAAAATTTGGCCCATAAATTTGACCTGCTTTTTACAATATTGAAATTTATCTTTATTGAATTTAGCATTAGTCTGCCTAGCGCGCTCTAAAATTTTATTTACTGTTTCATCGTGTTCTTTAACTGTAGACCCTGCTATTATCATGTCATCATGGCAAATAACTACATCCTCAATGTCACCAAATAATTTCTCAATTTGTTCTTCAAATAGATCTTGTGAATTTGATAAACCGTATGGCAATACTGTGAATCTATATATACCAAAAAGGGTTGCGAAACAACATTTCCATGCTGATTTTTCATCTAATTTTAAATGATGATAGCCTTCCGACAAGTCAAATACAGTGAATATATTTTACCACTGAATTTAGAACAAATTTCTTCTATGCTCGGGTTCGATCTTTCGTACAATATATTCGTTTAAATCTTTAAATCTAACATAACCTTATCTGACCATTTGACTTTTCTACTAAAACAATTCTATTTATACTGGCTCGAGCATCAATTTTATCTACTTTGACAATAGCGTCTCTTTTAACTAATCTATCTAATTCACTTTTGAAAGCGTCACGAATCGCAAAGGGAATTTTAGTTGGTGGATGGCTCACCGGGTCAAATTTGTCAGAGGTAGTTTTCTCACATTCGCCTGAAAAAACTCCATAGCCAGAAAAAATATCATGATTTTTCTCTATAAATCTCTGTTTACTTACATTACTGTCATTTGCTCTAACGTTATTTATCCTCTTTACTAAATTTAAATATAAACATGCTTGACCCCCCAAAAGAATCTGACCTGCACCCTCACTGATTACAAAATCTTCATAAATACATTTATTTCTAAATTTACAACATAAGTTTACAATACCTATGGGTTTGGACAATGTACCTTCAAATGCTTTTAAGACATATTCTGAGGGTCTAATTCTTAATTGTTTATTTACTCTGTTAAAAATCTCCACTGGTATTACGTTAACTTCAGCCCCCGTGTCTAACTTTGCTCTAAATTTTTTTCCTTCAATGTCTATTACCTCTTCCCAGATACCTCTGTTACAATTTAAATTACTACATTTATTAACATTTTTGTTCACATTTACATTTTTATTTACATTTACACTCCCAATAAAAATTTCACTACAGCTAGATTCCTCTTCTTCTTCTACATTTTTTATATTTTTAACTTTACAAGACTTTGCAAAATGATTAAAGGTCCCACATTTATTACATTTTTTGCCATAGGCTGGACATTCTCTAACACCATGAACTCTCTGACATCTTTTACACAGAAATTTTTCAGTTGATTTATTACTATATTTATTAAACCTATCACCAACCTCTGTCCTTTTCTGCTGGTCCCTTCTGCCGAACCTTCCCAAATTCCTGTTCACTTTGTTTACCTCCAACTCACTGCTCGTCTCGTGCTCGAACTGTCTGTTTTGGCTCCTGCTCTGTTCACTGGTTCTACAATGTTGTATTGCCTTCTCCAACGTAAGGTTGTCAATGCGAAGTAGCGCTTCTCTAGTCACAGGATCCCTGATGCCCATAACAATCTTGTCCCGGAGTGCCTTGTCTTCAACAGTCTCATTAGCATTAATAGTGTTGTAATTACAGGACCGTATTAAATGTTTTAAGTTGGTTAAAAATGTTCAAAGGTCTCACCCTCTTTCTGATTCCTTTTCAAGAAGTTGTAACGTTCAAAGCATTCGTTAATCCTGGGATTCACATATTCCTCAATCATATCTAACATATACTTATAATAATTGTCCTTTTGCTCCTCCGGTATTTTAAAAGTCGACATCACCCTCGCAACCTCGGTGTCTACCATGTTTCTTAAAATTGATAGTTTTACTTTATCATTTGCTCCTTCCTGGCCCGTAGCCACGATATAATCTTCGAATGAGTTTTTCCAAAATTCCCACTCACTCGCTGCGTTTTGCCTTTGGAGATCAAAGTCAGGTGGTAGCTTCACCGAGCCAAGGCCCAAATTTGCTATCTTACAAGTTTATATGCATTTACTTAAATATTCACCATAGTCGCAGCGCCATGTTTAATGTTCGTTGTATATTTGAATAAAACACCTTCAGGTACTGGGATTGTAACAGTCTTTAATGATAAAATAATATATAGACTAACATAGACGACATCACATTTAGTGTACGTTGAATAGTAAACGTGGTATGTTGCTGCTTTCGTTCTGTGATTAAAAAGTTAGTTATTTGTGAGTCTAATAACAAGTAATCCCTAGAAATTAGTCTGGCAATTTGGTGACTGATTCCATTTGCTGCTAAAAGTACTACTTGAGGTGTATTAATTACACACAACTTGATAATTGCAGCATTGTCTTACTGTATTTATTCGTTCCTATCTTATCACAGTAAGTTTTTGTTGTTATTTTGGCGATGCCGGTCAGCTGTGCTAAGTGTGCGGGTGGTATCGGAGCTACGCGACAGAACTCGGCGTTTACTTGTAGCGCCTGCTCGTTGGTATATCATGCCAAATGCGTAGGAGTGGCAAATGTTCCACCGGAGCTGGACAAAATTTCAGGCTTGGCATGGTCCTGTCCATCATGCATAAATAAAAATAATTTGTCTGATGCCGCAAGTCAAAGTCAATCGTCTCTATCTCTTATTCTCAGCAAACTGGATTTGTGGCAAAATGATATGGCAACCATTAAAACAAATCAATCGGATATTACCAAGTCGTTGGAGTTCTACGGAGGAAAAATTGACGATTTCAATAATATAAGTTTATTTTTTTTTACAACAATAACATAATATAGATAAAAACATGTTCTACTAATAAAACAGTACAAATATGTTACAAAGAACAGCAATCGAACAAGTAAATAAACTAGTGAATCACTGAAGCGGTTACAAATACCGCTTGTGTGTGATTAATAATAAGAATTAACCTTATTATTACCTACTATAATCCTAAACTAATATATGAACACTTGTAGACATGAACACATAATCACATTTAATATCAAAATACATAAACTACACATAATACATTTACTCACAAGTACAACAAAATACACAAATATGTAAATATAATCCTTTGTAAACAAAGTAAAGGAGAACAAAAGCTAAACTTCATTTCTGTGGCTGACTATATTGTGAAAAGTACCTCGACCCAATTCCTGAATCCAAAGCTTTACTCTACACTTAAATGATTTGTACACGTTTATGGTTTTTAGGAATTTGGCAACATATTATATAATCTGGAAGCAAGATAATTAAAATTTCGTTGTCCTACTGTTTTGATTGACCTCGGATTCATATAATTGTCCCTGTTTCTCGTACTGTACATGTGATTTATTGCACTTGGTATCAAATACTTTTTTTGGTAGGTTTTTAGCAAAATATTCAAACAGAATAATTGCCTGACATCCATTAAACCGCTTTCTGTGAACAATTGATCGCTAGGGTAAGTGATATTTTTTTTGTACATAAGTTTAATAATCCATTTTTGAATTATGTTCAAATTTTGCAGGTGATTATCAGATACACCACCCCATCCAATAATACCGTAATTCAACTGGGATTGTACTAATGAATAGTAAAGCATTTTTAGGTGGTGTATATCTAAAAAATCTCGTAAGTATTTAAATCGTGGCAGTAATCCTCTAATTTTTTTGACAACACTTGCAGTTTGTAGGTTCCACCTTGCATGTCTATCTATAACTATACCAAGATATTTGATTGAATCTTCTTCAGGTACTTCTGTATTGTCGTCAATAATTAGTGAACCCAGACTAGGCAGACCTGACGCATAGGATGTAAATGGAAGATATTTTGTTTTCTCTACATTTAAGGTAAGTTTATTTTGCTGAAACCATATTGCTATATTTTTAAAATCTGTTTCTGCTTTTATTTTCAGGTCCGACCAAGACTTTGACTCGTACCACACTGCAGTGTCATCAGCAAAACTCAAAATAGAACCAGTTGTGTTAATGGTAAGTAGATCATTTATGTATATTGTGAACAAAAGTGGTCCCAGTACCGCCCCCTGTGGAACTTTATAGGTAACGGTACCTGTATCACTCATTACACCGTCAATACTTGTTTGTTGTTTACGATTATTTAAGTAGCTGTTCAATAAATGATACACTTTCCCAAGTCCATAACACATTAATTTTTCCAAAAGTATTTTATGGCTAACTGTGTCAAAAGCTTTCGAGAGATCAACAAAGATGCACAATGCAGGTTTTTTCTTATCAAGAGCACTATAAATATATGATGTTAATTTATATATGGCATCCTCCGTTGATCTCCCTTCTCTGAAACCATACTGCTGATCTGAGATTAATTTATATTTTTCCATAAATTTTACTATTCTTTTTTTATTATTTTTTCTATAATTTTAGCTATATTAGATATTAAAGAAACAGGTCTATAATTAATAACTTCCGTTTTATCTCCACTCTTAAATAAAGGTTTAATTATCCCAATTTTCAATATATCTGGAAAACATCCAACCTCAAAACAATTATTTATTATAAACGTTAACGGAACAACAATTTCATCTGATATTTCCTTTAATGTTTCTGCACGAATACCATCATGACCGGGAGATTTTTTCAATTTTAATTGTTTGATTATTAATTTCACTTCTTCGCAATTTGTATGATATAAATACATTGTATTTTCCAGCATATTATTTATCCCTTGAGTATTATTAATTTCTCTGATTTTATTCGCATAATTTTCCCCCAATTTAGTATAATATGAGTTAAAAAAATTTGACATCTCGTATTTGTCTGTTATTATGTCATTGTTAATTTTTATTTTACTTATTTTTGTTTCAGATTTAGACTTACTGCATATTTTGTTAATGGTTTCCCACAACGATTTAGAAGAACTCCTATTTTTTCAATTTGTATTTTATAATAATTTCTTTTGCTTTTATTATCAATGTATTTAGTTTATTTTTGTATGTTTTATATTGAATCTCAAGGTTTTTGTCCTTTTGATTTATTTGGTGTTGTTTGTATAATTCATTTTTCACATTTATAGATCGTACAAGGGCAGGTGTAATCCAAGGTTTACGCAATACTTGCGTACCAGGAATTTTAATTACTTTAGTATTTTTATTAATATAATATTTGAGAGTGTTAATAAATGTTTCAGTAATAATATTTATATTATTTTCATTATAAAGTCTTTCCCATTTTTCATTCCTCAGTTCCGATTTCAAGTTTTGATAATTAATATATTTTTTATAATGAGTATTATCTGGTCTTGGTTTACTTAAACCGATTGAAATAGCTATAGGTAAATGATCAGTTATGTCGTAGTTAAATACATATGATTTGATATCTTCATTATTTACTGAAACGGTTTTAATAAAGAAATGGTCTAAACAAGTTTTACTCTGAGGGCGAGTGTACCTATTGATGAAAGATACATATCCAAAGGAGTTCATTATATTCTTGTATTCTTCAGCAACTATACTATCATTGAGAATATCTATATTTATATCACCAGTAATAATATGTATATATCAAATTTTGTAGTTTTATTGAGATAATTCATTAAGTGCAAGTTAAAGTCGTGTGCAGAAAAACTTGAGATCTATAAATTGCAGTCACTTTTGACTTTTCTATTTTCTCCATAAAGTAAGCAAATTTCAAGAGCCTTTATATCCCCAATTTCTGTTATAGAGTACGTGTAATTAAAGCTTTTTTTTATAAAGCCTATTACGCCATCATTTTTGTTATGTTTACTATTATTGTACAAAATATTATACCCATCCAGTTTATATACATCAAGATCATCAACTGAAAATGTTTCTGTTAAGAAAATAATATCAATCCCCACTTCAAACTGACTCAAGAAGACACAGAATTCATCGTAATTTTTTGACATACTTCGTATATTTAAATTTAATATTTGAATATTTTCTTGATTAACTTTATTAAATTCCACTATATTGTTAATTAACTGTGACTGTATGTGATGGTTATCATAGTCTCTTATGTAAGGATCCATATTACCCTCTTAACTTCAGTACAATAATTCCTAAGCATTTAATACTAAAACAAAAATGTAACACTCTCTTTTTTTATTGATATATAATTGAAACAACTAACCTACAGCCTGATACTATATATTATCTATTCAATAAATAAACAAAATTACTTGTACTGCCTTCTGGAGATTCACTTCCTTTGAGAATATGTTGCACGTGTAATAGGTTTCTCCTTCACATAACCAGCTAAACTCTTCGGCAAATTTTGTTTCTGTAGAGGACTTTTTGGTGTAGATGAATTTTTGTTTTCGTTTTCTGACTTACTTTCAGTTGGTTCAATATTTTCCTTAGTTTCGTTTTTAGAAGGGTGTTCTGATGAAGAATCGATTACTTCTGCTAATTTATAACGGTTTTCCACTGTCGGAGTGGGTGGAGCACTATTATTTTTCCTTTTCGAATTATTTTCTTCTATTTCACCACGTTCTTCTAATTCTTGGATAGTGTATGGTACGTTGTTTATAAATAATTTATTTCCCTTTATGTATGATCTAACTTCTGTATCCTCTCTAGCAGCGAGTAGGTGCCTTTTATTATTTTTGCTTCTTCTCTTTGAACTAGAGTTAGGTCGTGGGCAATAGAAATATTTTTACCTTTTAATTTATGGCAATTCTGAATTATCAACTTTTTTTTGAGATACGACAAAAGCTCTACCTTAATTGGTCGATTTTCAGATCTTCCAAGTGGATATAGATCACTAATATCGCCTAGAGTTAAATTGATTCCTAAGGCATTATTTATCTCTTGGCAAATATACTCTACTGAGATTTCATTAGAAGGTTTATTTATACCAAATATTATAATATTGTTCTTTTTATATTGCCTTTCTAATGATTCCAATTTGTTCTTTAAATCTTTATTTTCTTTTTCTAGTTTTAGTACTTTGTTATTGACTGTTTCTATTTTTAATAAAACTCTGGCTTCACTTGCTTCTATAGCATTTCTTAATTCATTTCTGGTTTT
The DNA here is from genome assembly GCA_025584915.1 of Monochamus saltuarius. Taxonomy (NCBI): domain Eukaryota; kingdom Metazoa; phylum Arthropoda; class Insecta; order Coleoptera; family Cerambycidae; genus Monochamus; species Monochamus saltuarius. Next base: position 43,738,136 of record CM046721.1, on the reverse strand, counting down.
AATTATTTCTTCAAAAATATTTTTAATGGTTAAATTTTCATCACTTGACATTTTATAGTGTATGGGCAACTTTATGCTTGTATTTGTTTTGATTTGAAGAAGTGATAATGCTCTACTGCTGATAATGATAAAACACTGTTTACCCTTTTTATATGTTAATACTACTTAGATTCACCAAAACAACACTTTCAAGACATCTATATGATGTTACTTCACTTCACACAAATTTGATACAAATTTATATTTCTATCATTCACTTGATTTTTATAGAATTATGCCAGACCAATTTTCAGGTAAACTACTATAATAAAGGAGCACATACACACAATACTAAAATTAATCAGTTTGAGGAGCGGTTGAAATTGGTTACGTCATTGAATTCTGATGTGAAAGAGATTAAGGAGAATTTTAGTGGTTTGCAGAGAGAGGTCTTCGTCTAAATAACGTAGAAATCAACGGAATTCCTGAGAGACCAAATGAAAATGTTCAGAATATTATGTCTAATATACTATCTGTTTTGGGTTTGGAAAAAGATATTGTTGATAAATGTCATAGAGTAGCGCACGTAGATCGTACCAACAAGTATCCGCGATCTATCATTGCCAAATTTCACCATAGATCCAATAAGGATGCTGTTATTCGAGCAGTTCGACAACGTAAGGGCTTTAATGTTCAGGAAATAGGCTACCCGGATGTTGACAACAATAATATTCCCATTAAAATTTACTTCAATGAACATCTAACTCCAAAATATAAAACATTATATCGTAAAGTGCGTGATCTGTGTAAAGTCAAGAGATATTCTTGTTGGACACGCGATTGTAAAATTTTCTTGCAAGATGCATCTGGGAAATCTAAATTAATCTCAACGGAGGAGGATTTGAATAACATATAAGTACTCGATGACGTATTATTGTGTGGCGCTTTTTAAAATTTACCAATGGATCTCCTTATTTATTATCAGAACACTAATGGTTTAAGAACAAAACTTAATCAGTTTTACCTTGCTAGTTCTGTAACAGAAGCAGACATAATATGTGTTACTGAATCGTTCTTGAATAATCAAATAGATAGCTCCGAAGTTATTGATTTGAACATTTTTGATAATCATAGAAAAGACCGTAATTTGTTAAATAATTAAAAATCAGACGGAGGCGGTGTTTTCATAGCCGTTAGGAAAACTTGGTTTCCAAAGGTCAAATCAATTGGTCTTGTGATGGAATTTGTGAAGACTTGTGGGTGTCAGTGCGTTTAAGTGATCACAAGACCTTGCATATTTGTTGTGTTTATGTGCCTCCTCATGCCATTATTGATAATCTAAGGGCACACCTTAACAAAGTCAGTGACATTATGTCATCTCACTCCAGAGATCTATTTCTAGTGCTAGGTGATTACAATATTCCTACTCTGGAATGGTCTCTAGATCATGTTTATAATTATTTCGTTCCATCTAATGTAAATACTGCCTTTGGAACGGCTCTTGTTGATACTTTTAATTTCTTAGATCTTAATCAATTTAATGGTGTTACGAACATATACGGTAGGTTGCTTGACTTGGTATTTTCTTCACTTTCGTGCAATGTTCAGATTAGAGACTGTAGTAGTCCTTTTGTAAAAGAGGATCGTCATCATAAGGCACTGAATATTTATTTAAATTTAAGTAATAACATTAAATTCAAAATTAAAAATGATTTTTCTAAATATGACTTCAAATCAGCAGATTATAATATTATTAACCAAAATTTGTCCAATGTGGACTGGGTAAATACCTTGGAAGAGCTGTCAGTAGAAGAAGCAGTCCTTTCTCTATACAATTCTTTGAAAATTATATTTGATAATCATATTAGGCGCAAATATGTAAAGGGTAATTTTCCTCCATGGTTCTCTAAACGTACAAATCTTATTAAAGCAAAAGAAAAATGCATATACGATGGAGGAAATATAATGATGCAGCCGCCTACGAATCATTCTCATATCTCAGGAGAGATGTTAAAAATTCTGCTAGAATTGATTATAAAAATTATGTGTCAGGTATTGAGGGTAATATAAAGAATAATATAAAACATTTTTGGTCATTCATTTCTAATAAATCTAGTAATAAACGTTTTCCAAGTGTTATCAATTATAACGGTCAAGAGTTGTCTAATGATCAGGATATCTGTGATGCCTATTGTCAATACTTTTCTTCAGTATTTGAACCAAATGACACCTCTTCAACCGTAAGTAATATATCTACCTTAACTGGCAGTCAAAATTTTAGTGTAAATATTAAACATATATCTGTTGAAGAAATCGAGCACGAATTTGACCAACTTGATATTAATAAAAGTGCTGGTCCGGATGACATTCCTCCTATATTTGTAAAATCTTGTAAACAGTCTCTAATTTTGCCGTTGTTCATTATATTCAACAAATCCTTAGCTTCTGGTTGTTTTCCCAACGTTTGGAAAAGAGCAGTAGTAATTCCAGTTTTTAAAAGTGGGTCTAAGGATGAAGTCAGCAATTATCGTCCCATTTCTTTACTTTGTGTATTTGGTAAAATTTTTGAATCAATAGTTACTAAGGAACTCTTCTTTAAAATTAAGCATTTAATAAATGATAATCAACATGGCTTTTTTCGGGGCAGATCTATTATTACTAATTTAATGCCTTTTACAAACGACTCTTGAAGCTATGGACAATAAAATGCAGGTGGACGCTGTGTATACCGACTTTTCAAAAGCGTTTGACAAAGTACATCATCCGACATTATTAATTAAACTTGAAAATTTCGGTATTCATGGGGAACTGCTTCGTTGGCTGAAGTCTTATATCACTAACAGAAGCCAATGTGTCAGATTGAACAATTATTTTTCTGAGTACCATAGTATTACCTCTGGAATACCACAAGGTTCTCACATGGGACCTCTTCTTTTGTCTTTTATAAATGACATTGGTTCATGCTTCAATTATTCGAATTATAATTTATTTGCCGATGACCTTAAATTGTCAATGCCTGTTCAATCTGTGGATGACTGCATTAAACTTGAGGAAGATCTGTCCAGATTAAATGATTATTGCATATCTCATAAACTTTTCCTTAATATTAATAAATGCCATAGTATAACATTTTCCAGAAAAGAACTTAATATTACTTACAATTACACCATTGGCGGTTATACTTTGAGAGTCGTTAGTGAAGTTAAGGACTTAGGTATAATTTTAGATAGTCAATTATCTTTTGAGACACATATTGACTCAATAGCACAAAAAGCTATGAGAACTCTAGGTTTTATATTACGCAATACAAAGCATTTCACTAACCCTTCTTCAATTATTATTTTGTATAATGCATTAGTTAGAAGTAAATTGGAATATGGTAGTCTTTTATGGAGCCTTTTGTATTGTCAATACATAGATCGACTTGAAAATGTTCAGAAAAAATTTATTGATGTGCTGAATTATAGATTTAACAGAAATTTATATTATGAACCATATGATGTCAGATTGTCGCACTACCGTTTAAAAAATTAGCCTCTAGAAGAATAATTTCTTCCGTTATATTTTGTACAAATTACTTGCCAATATTGTTGATTCTCCTTATATTGTCAGTCAAATTTCTTTTAATCACCATTGGGGCATTCCACGCCAACTCAGCAGTCTATCCCACATCACCCTCTCAGATCTGGTTCAAAATTGGTACATCGATTAGTACTATCGAAAAAAGGATATTCCCAAATTTTCAGCCCCTAAGACCGCTCCCTGTCATCAGGGGCCCATAGTGAAGTTTTCGACCATCATTTCACTTCCAGGGATCTGAAATCGGATTTTCGTGTACTGACGTGTGGAATTTTGGTCTAAAAAAATGATCAAAAATACATAGGAGATGCCAAATTTCCCGTAGAACACGATGCCACCATCCGTTTTCCGATATCTAGCAAGGGGAGCGAAAAACCGCGCTTCTGTAAACAAATCTGATATCTCAAATACGGTCGCTTCAAACTGGCTGAAAATTTACCAAAAGGCTCTTCGATTATTGCTCTTTCGAATATTCATACGCGCGTGGTGATCATTATATGTAAAAAAAGTTACACGCGTTTTACGGGTTTTATATGGGATTTTCTGTAATTTTTCATTATACCCGCCCTATCCAGTTGGATAATAATTGGATTTTCTCTCACCAAGCGTCTCTTTTGTCCCCCTGTCTTTACAAACACAGAAATTTCTCTCCCCAGCGAGTATTAGAGAAAACATTATTTATTTAATGATTTATTTTACAATTTTTTGATTTTTGAGCAAATTTACATTTTCTGCAGCTTACTTCTATTATTTGTAAAAAATATGAATATAATATAATATAACAAATGAAAATCGCATTAAGAAACAAGAAAACCCACATTAAAATCATTGTTGACACTATACATCTCGATATTATTTTCACTATTTTACACATAATGTGATACATGAATCAGCATTCTATCTAATTTATCAAGTACCTTGACCCTTATATTTTTGAATTTGCTAATTGTGTGGCCCAGTTTTATGGTGAATTCACCTGCTTTTTCAATAACTACAATCTGAGTCAATATATCAGTGTAGGGTCTGGTATCCCTCTCTGACCATTCATATATATTTTCTTTATCATTTTCAGCAATGAGATCTCAGCAGTAAGCTCATTCTCTGAAATTTCGACTATATACCCAACTGACCAATTATCATTGATAACGATAAGTTACAAACATATCCTCTGCCCAGTCAAAAAGATATTTATTCAGAAGGTCGAATCTGATTGAATGTTCCCGATGAAAATTCGTGATTTTGCGTGCAACAACTTGTTCAGTAACAGGAATAAAATGATGATATTCCCTTGTACCAGGGATAGTCTGGGCATTCATTTGAGTTGTGGCCCACTCTTGAGTTAGTTCCTCCTTAGAAACCAAGATAGACTTCAAGTTGGGCAAGCCACGTTGGCAAAAATCGTGCAATTAGATAGAATGCTGATTCATGTACATTATGTGTAAAATAGTGAAAATAATATCGAGATGTATAATGTCAACATTGATTGCAATGTGGGTTTTCTTGTTTCTTACTGCGATTTTTATTCGTTATATTATATTATATTCATATTTTTACAAGTAATAGACGTAAGCTGCAGAAAATGTAAATTTGCTCAAAAATCAAAAAATTACGAAAAATTGTGAAATAAATCATTGAATAAATAATGTTTTCTCTAATACGGGCTGGAGAGAGAACTTTCTGTGTTTGTAAAGACAGGGGGACAAAGACGCTTGGAGAGAGAAAAAAATCCAATTATTACCCAACTGGATAGGGCCAGTGGAGCGGTTATAATGAAAAAATTACAGAAAATCCCATATAAAACCCGTAAAATGCGTGTAACTTTTTTTTTACATATAATGATCACCACGCGCGTATGAACACTCGAAAGAGCAATAATCGAAGAGTCTTTTGGTAAATTTTCAGCCAGTTTGAAGCGACCGTATTTGAGATATCAGATTTTTTACCAAAGCGCGGTTTTTCGCGTTTTCCGGGCTCCCCTAGCTAGATATCGGAAAACGGATGATGACATCGTGTTCTACGGGAAATTTGGCATCTCCTATGTATTTTTGATAATTTTTTTAGACCAAAATGCCGCGTCAGTACACGAAAAACCAATTTCAGACCCCTGGAAGTGAAATGATGGTCGAAAACTTCACTATGGGCCCCTGATGACAGGAAGCGGTCTTAGGGGCTGAAAATTTGGGAATATCCTTTTTTCGATAGTACCAATCGATGTACCAATTTTGAGCCAGATCTGAGAGGGTGATGTGGGATCGACTGCTGAGTTGGCGTGGAATGCCCCATTCACATTTTTCTAGATATGTTAATCTTTTTTATATTTCATCGTGTCGGACTAATTATGCAAATAATTCTCCAATACGTATGTTACAGAAGAATTATAATGATTACTTTATTCATCTAGATATTTTTAACTCATCATTATCAAGTGTAAAATCATATGTTAATTCTTTACTACATTAGTGTTAATTGTGTTCACTGTTTCTTTAGGTTTAATTAAGTTACTTACCACGAATTTGTATTTTTTTTTCTCTTTTGTGTAATCCTGTTATTGGGCATTGAATTGCCTGTTGGATTACCTATGTCGAAATAAATAAATAAATAAATAAAATAAATCACATAAAATCTGTCAAAACCAAACAGGGCGGAACACATAACACATATAAAGAATGACAGAGCACATAGAACAAGTATATGACGGAAACAGATGTAGTACGTTCACTACATTACTTCACTACGTTTCTATTGGGGTGGTTTTTTGGAAACTTCTGAGCATATACTATATTTGCCAAAAACAGTTTTCCTGACATTCGCCTATAACTAACATCCTTTCTATTCTTTCTTGTTTAGAATAAGTTTTCATTTTAAACTGGCGCTTAATAATTCAATTTATAACACTTTTGTAGAACAAATTGGCAATGTCAAAACTAACCAAATAACTGGGATGCATAAACAATATTATCAAAGCCAACTACATTACATTTCGCCAAATTGTTTTAAAATAGATGTTGAAATATAAAATTTTAAATTTCTTGAAAACTACTCTAGAGTTAGGTATAGACAACCCTAATATGGATTGGCGTCAAAGAGGCTAAAAAAATATAGGGTGCTCCATTTAAGTTAAGCAAGTTATTTGAGTTTGAGTTGGTTAGTAATATATACAGGGTGTCTTGCTTAAAAGTGGAACAAGCGTGTAACATGCCTACCGTGCGACCAATTTCAATAAACTTTTTTTTGTTGGATACACCTTCAAAAAGTCTATCTTTGACATACCTAGTGTTCTCTAAAATTCGAAACCGTGGTCGACTACGATACAATTTATGTGGCTTGAAATCGGAAAATCGTATTAGGGATTTTTTTATTCGAAGAATTCCCACGAATTCTTGATCAGGACCCCAGAAAACCTTTCCAACCAAATTTTCATTGACACAGTATACAGCGTGCTCAGGATAATTTGGGTGTCTCGCTTAAAAGTGGAACAAGCTTGTAACATGCTTACCGTTTGACCGATTTTAATAAACTTTTTTTTGTTAGATACATCTTTAAAAAGTCTATCTTGGACATACCTGGTGTTCTCTAAAATTCGAAACCGTGGCCGACTACGATAAAATTTATGTGCCTTAAATTCGGAAAATCATATTAGGGATTTTTTATTCGAAAAATTCCCACGAATTTTTGATCAGAACCCCAGAAAACCCTACCAACCAAATTTTCGTTGCCCCATTATACAGGGTGCTCAGGATAACTTGGGTGTCTCGCTTAAACAACAACAAGCCTCTAACATGCCTACCGTTCGACCGATTTCAATAAACTTTTTCGAATAAAAAAATCCCTAATATGATTTTCCGATTTAAGGCTACATAAATTGTATCGCAGTCGGCTACCGTTTTAAATTTTAGAGAACATCAGGTATGTCCAAGGTAGACTTTTTGATCTTTGATAAAAAAAAGTTTATTGAAATCGGTCGCACGGTAGGCATGTGACAGGCTTGTTCCACTTTTAAGCGAGACACCCAAATTATCCTGAGCGCCCTGTATACTGTGTCAATAAAAATTTGGTTCGTGTGGTTTTCTGGGGTCCTGATGAAGAATTCGTGGGAATTATTCGAATTAAATAATTCCTAATATGATTTTCCGATTTGAAGACATATATATATACAGTGTGACCCATTTCAAATGGAAACAAGCCTGTAAAAATGGTAATTATTATCCGATTTATTTTGAGTTTTTTCGAAAAGATAGAGCAGTAAAAACTCTATTCTGGCACAAAATATTAAAATTTGTTTTTTGTTTTCAAGGCCTACTTCGAATTTTTTTCACGGTGAAATTTTACAAAAACTGTTTAGCGATTTTTTTATTTCAAATCTAACTACGGCACTGGATTTAGCATCCCGTAAAACGGTTTTATGCCAAGTTTCATAAATAAATATTTAATATTGAGAGATTTATAACAATTTTAATGCAGGCTTCATTTTATTAAATACTTTTATAGCAATTTAAAAAAAATACAAATTGGCTATGAAGAATAAATTAAAAATTTTGTTAATTAATTTTACGCTTTTAATTAATCGCATTAAATATAAAAACTTATAATTAACGGTTAGCAATAATTAGGTATTTTAAAAAATAAAATAACAACGGAAAATTACCGCGTTTCATTAAAACTAGGATACAAAAATACAAAAAATTTAACGTCAAAATACAATGAAATTTTATATTTTTGTAGCATCTACGAGGCCACCGTTGATTTTGCACTTTTCGAATCGCTTACGAATATTTTTTTAACATTCTATAGTTGTTCTTCACAAACTTGTATTATTATTGCACACAACTCTTCACTTATAAACACTGAATATTAGAATATCACATAAAATGTTAAATAGTTAGGAAAGTAGTACAAATTTAACTGAAAATGAACATTTACTCTTTCCTGTACTGGAAGTTCATGTAATATATTCCAAAATTAAATTCATAGGAACTGCAAAAACTGTATGCTTTTCATATTTCCCTCAAAAAGAAAAGGCCAATGATTGTTTCATTGAGTATCCCAGTACAAGAAAGAGTAAATCTTCATTTTCAGTTGGATGGATGTCCTGTCCATAATGATCACCGATTGGATTAATGCTACATTCCTAACCGATGGATAGGTAGAAATAGTCCGCTAATTAAATGGCCACCGAGGTCCCCGGACTTAACGCCGTTGGACTTCTTTTTATGGGCTGTCATAAAATCTAATGATTATAAGTCAGACCCAGGCAACAAATACGGGTTGTGTGCAAGAATAAGGCAAGCTTGTAACGAAATTACCCTACAACAACTACAGAGTGTTCAAAAAAATATTTGCAAGCGATTCGAAAAGTGCATCCAAATCAACGGTGGTCTCATAGAGGCTACAAATTTAAAAATTATTGTGACGTCAAACTTATCGTATTTTTGTATAGTAATTTCAGTGTAATGCAGTCATTTCCCTTTGTTATTTATTAAATTACCTAATTATTGTTAACCGTAAATTATAAATCTTTACATTTAATTTGATTAATTAAAAGTGTAAAACTAATAACTCACTTTTTTAAATCATTTTTCATAGCCAACTTGTATTTTTAGAAAATTACTGTAAAAGTATTTAATAAAATTAAGCCTGCATTAAAATTGTTATAAATCTCTCAATATTAAATATTTATTTATGAAACTTGGCATAAAAACGTTGTAAGGGATGCTAAATCCAGTGCCGTAGTTAGATTTGAAATAAAAAAATCGCTAAACAGTTTTTGTAAAATTTCACAGTGAAAAAAATTCAAAGTAGGCCTTGAAAACAAAATACAAATTTTAATATTTTGTGCCAAAATAGAGTTTTTACTGCTCGATCTTTTGAAATAAACCCGAAATAAATCGGAAAATAATTACCATTTTTACAGGCTTGTTTCCATTTGAATCTTGATCTTGATAACTTCAGAAAGCGATGGAACAGGTTAAAATAATGTCCATTTGTGATATAAACTTATTTCCTAAAACGCATCGTTTCCGAGATAGAGGGCGTTGAAGTAGGAATTTTGTTCTCGTTTTTCCCTCATAACTTTTGAACCACTTGTTCGATTTAAGTGAAATTCGGAACACAAACACTCCTTATGATCTTACATAAGCTTTTTAAGTTTGACCTACCTACCCCTCTTAAAAGTGTATTTTGTATGCTACCCCCCTCTTACTTTATTTCAAAATTACAAAAAAAAAAATAATAAAACATATACACACCACTTTGACCTGATTAATTTCGAAACTTTTTCGTCTCTTGTTTTTTTTCGACGTTTGGTCTTGTTTCTGAGATATTCAAAGAAATTGGTGACAGTGTAAACAAGACCAAACGTCGAAAAAAAAACAGGAGACGAAAAAGTTTCGAAATTAATCAGGTCAAAGTGGTGTGTAGATGTTTTATTGAAATTAATTCAAACTTAAGAAGCTTATGTAAGATCATAAGGAGTGTTTGTGTTCCGAATTTCACTTAAATCGAATGAGTGGTTCAAAAGTTATGAGGGAAGAACGAGAAAAAAATTCCTACTTCAACAACTTCTATCTCGGAAATGATGCGTTTTAGGAAATAAGTTTATATCACAAATGAACATTATTTTAACCTGTTCTATCGATTCCTGAAGTTATCAAGATTAAACCTGAATTACCCTGTATATACGCGGATCGGCGCCTCCAAAATTCAGTTTATGTTGAGCAGCCGAACGTGAGTGACAAACGTTAAAATAAAGATTTGATAGCTTGAATTGTTTGAAGTACCTATATTTTTGTTGTGAATCACATAGTGACAATAAAGTTGCTGTCAGAAGTTGGATGTTTCAAAAAGAAGGCGATTGACTTGAAAAATGAATGCCAGTTACAAGAGCAAAGTCTACAGAAACGGAGGAAACATTCAAATAGTTAATGGAGATGACGAAAGACATGAAGATCGAAGAGCTAAGAAGATATGAGGGAAGACTTAGAAGAGATGAAGAATACTCAGAATGAAATGAAGAATAGCTACGACGAAATGATGAAGATTTTAAAAAGGAAATGAAAAACAATCAAGAGGAGATGAATACCAGTCAAGAGGAAATGAGGAACAGTTGAGATGAAATGAAAAATAATCAAGATGTAAATAATAACAAGTTAGAAGAAATAGTTAAGATCAATCTCAGAGTTTGAAGAAGCCGTTGAACATAACCTTTTGATAAATAAGATGCTAGAAAAAATCCAGGTTGTAGAAGAAAATTTTTAAGTCGAGAAGAGAAAACAGAGAGAAGCGAAAAAGTCAATACTAGCAAAAATTATTGAGTGAGTAAGCCGGTCAACTGTCATTTTGACATGCTTTACCGGTTAACGACCTTCCAACTGAGTTATTTTTATAAAAAAGTATGCCTGGGAATACTTGTGCTGCGTGCGCCATTCAAAAGAAAGACAAGGAATAACTATGTTTATGTTTCCAAAGGACCCTGAAAGGTGTAAGTACAGGGTGATCGATTTAACTGAAAAATGAGGTTTTCTTGTAAACGGCTGAAGCAAACAGCTTGGTAAACAAAGTTTGTTTGGGCTGATTAAGACTTGAAATTAAGATAGATAAAGAAACTGTAACTAACCGACGCTGGGTGTCGAGACGCTCCAAAATTTGTTTTCTCAGAAGCAAGCAATTTTTTTACTGATATTGAAAACACTTTTTATTTGATACACACAGACACTACATCAAAACAGGAAGGTTTTTGTCTTCTGGATTAAATTGGGGAATTGCGCTACCGTCCATAGTTACTTGCTTGTTCACGCTCACTAGTTTTTTTTGTAAGAAAATTGTCATTAAAGCTGTAAATTAAGCCCTTGCTATTCGTTCGAGATTAACTCGGATTCGTAGGTGAAGAACTACGACTCTCGGGATTGGAAGTTGAATTGGGAACGGACCTTTACGATGAAGTTTAATGTTATAGTTGAAAATAAAGAAAAATGCTATAATGCCTAATTTTATAAGTGTCATCATTCAACATCATCAGAGCATCCATAATTATGCATCCTTAATCTTGATTATTTATTTATTATTATTTTAATGTTAAATACCAAAAAATAAAGTAAACGAATATTAATTGGTTATTATTATTACATATTATACTAATCTTAATTTGAATAAACCATTTGATGTTAGGTTACTGTCTGATGGGTGTCAGATGACACACCTGTAAATAAGGAGAATGTGAGCAATCTGTTCAGTAGTTTGTCAGGATTTACATAATTATTATAAAAACATTTTATTTTACTACATCATTCACTAACTCTAAACTTTTAGCATGTTGAAGATAAAGAGTGCAACCCCTTAAATCCTACCAAAAGAGTTTGAAAGAGAAAAATAGGAGTCTTTGGCTAAATAGTAAACTATTTAGCTCTCTTAAACAAATCTGCAGTCCTCTTAAGTAACAGTACCAGTAATATACAGGGTGAACCTTAAATAAGAACAAATATTTTAACTGCTAGTGTAGTTAAAAATTTCTAATATTTACGGAGATATTATTTTTTTTTAAATAGGTACCCACATTTTGCTGTCTTAACCAACCTAATGAAAGTTATGTCCCCTGTATATTATATATTTTTATTTCACGGTGTTCTTAGAAACATAATATAAACCTTAAGCTTTTGCCATATCTAGTTGAGATAATAAGAATGTTAATTCATCTAAATTCCCTTATAATAAAATATGTAGAATCTTTTTGTAAGCTCAGTTAAGTTGTATTTGGTCGAAATATCGCTTAGCATTAAACATCGTCTACTCAAAACAAATTGTTTTATTCCAAACACAAAACTGGCGACGAGGATACGGATAAGTAGTGACGTTCGAACCTATGATTAGTGATTCGAATAAACTTTCTAAGTTGAAGGTGCCGCGAATTCACAAACGGACAAAAAGTGAAAGTGATAGACTGCCGATCGATTCCTTGTGCGATAATCGATTAGAAGCTGCTCTTCTAAGGTGGAAAATCATCTTCCGAAGCCACCCAGAACTGTAAATCAATCAGAATTTAGTCAACTGAGAGGTCCAGGCCGAAAACACCAAAAAGTAGTAAGTCAAGCATTATTTTCCTCCAAATTAATAATAATAATAATAATATCTCTACCCCTCATTCTAATCACAGGGATTAGCCCAGAAGTCGGAGACTTGTGCGGGAGAGGGGGCGGCATATTATTATTAAGCAGGCCGCATTTGCGCCCAGGAACGACTTACGTTGGTAGACCCTAACCACTATTCAGTGCAGGAATGAGGGAAACCTGGAAAACCTCATTAATTAGGGGGGTAGTCAAATATCAACCGGTATCAATCTCTCACATTGACCCAAGCCAACATTATTCCACCTTACCATACCCGCAGAGAGGGTGCCAATCCTCTCCACTAATATAGCTTATATACGGTCTACCGGCAGCTGGGCGCGAACCAACTCCGATCTAGTCACCTCGATTCAAGTACTGACGCCTTAAACCGCGCGACCACTGACCGACTAACCAACTTGACTCACGATCCCTATTTTCAATTGAGAACAATAGGCCCGCTGTTCATTGTGAACAATTAGATTTAAGAAACAAAACTTGAATTCAAACTCACGTCTTGATTTTAGTTAGAAAACCTTAGCTATAAGTTAGAATAATAAACAAAAATTTTTTTCAAAATTCTTTTTTCTGTTTGAATTTTTCTGAATTGATTCTTTAAATAGTTTAAATATCAGTACAATGGCAACTAGCAGAGAGCCAAGCGCCCACGCTGTGCCCACAGCTGTAGACTATCAACTTCTCAGGTTATACATTGATAACATTACAAGATATGATGGCAATCCATTTGGTCTCAACACTTTCATTAGTTCATGTGATAATCTCATAAACAGTTTTTACGAAGCAGATAGAGATGCGTTAAACAGTTTTATTCATCAAGCGATTTTAGGTAAATTAACTGGTAAAGCACAAATGCTAGTAGGTTCCCGAATTGAAATTCAAAATTGGCTACAAATAAAAGAAGTTTTTAGAGTTAACTTTGGCGATCAGAGATACATAAAATGTTTAGAGCATGATCTATTAAATTTAAAATTATCCAAAAATGAATCATATCACAGTTTCGGATTAAGGTGCCAAGAATTACGAAGTCTTTTGTTAAGTAAATTAGTTCATTCCAATAAATCTTACCAAGAAAAAGAATTTTATTCCAAACATTACAAACAAATGGTTCTTGATACTTTCACCAGATCTCTAAATCCTATGCTCAATTTATGATCAGAATTCAGAAATTAGATTCTTTAGAAACTGCTATTAATAAAGTAAATGAAGAACAAAGTTTTTCAAACTATAGTAAATCATTTAGTAGTTATAATCCATCTAGTAATTTTCAAAAACCAATGATTCCTTCGCTTCAAGTTAAACAGCCACAGTATAACTTTGTACCAAGACCAACTGTAGGATATAATCCAAATTCACAAAATTTCAATTTTAATTGAAATAATCAAAATCCGTGTAGAATGCCATAGTTTAACAACAAAAACCTAATTTTCCTTCACAACCAATTAATATTCAACCGAGACCAGCGCCCCTACAAAAATTCCCAACAGGTAGTAAAGTTTTTGGTAAACTACAAAATGTTTACTTTTTCTCACTTTAATGCAGGATCTTTGTGTACAGGGTTTGATATGCTTGCAGATATAGTGGTTAAGGAGGATTATAGTGTAATAGGGTTGTCTGAAAGTTGGTTAAATTCATCACTACCAAATGATTACTTTTGTATTAATAATTACGAGTTAATTCGCAAATATAGAGAAGGAAGGGGAGGGGGTGTGGCTTTTTATGTACATGATTCTCTTAAATTTAGTATATTAGCAACGCCCCCGTCGAATGCCTCTGCTTTGGAACAACTCTGGATTGGCGTAAATATTTCAGGTAAGAAATTGTGTTTAGGAACACTGTATAGACCGAAATCAAATCTCACGGCTTGTTTGAACACGTTAGAAGATACATTAACTAGTTTCCTACCTGATTTTGATGTTGTTCTTTTTGGGTGAGATTTGAATGTAGATCTATTGAATCAGGAAAATAATAGTGCTAAGCAGCTGCTCAGTTTCTTTAAAAAATATTCTTTAAATCAATTAATTTCAAAACCTACTAGAATTACAAATAATTTAAGAACTTTAATTGACATTATAGCTATAACTGATTTAAGTTTAATAAATAGCGTTAATGTTATCAATATGGAAGGAATTTCAGATCATTCACTGATAGACTGTGCTGTTAATATAAAAAAAGTAAGCAATCACAGATATTTTGTACGTATAGAGATTATTTCAAATTTGATTATAATACATTTATCGCTGATCTACAGCTAATAAACTGGTCGAATATTTATTATATTGAATCGATAGATGATATGGTACAATTTTAGAATAATAATTTAAATGAAATTTTCGATATTCATGCACCCAAAAAGATTGCCAGAATTTCTAAACCACCTGCTCCTTGGTTAACACCAAATCTTAAATTGATGATGACAATCAGAGATAAGGCATATGTTAAATATAAAAAAAAAATAGGACTGATGCTTCATGGAGTATTAAGTCCAATGCAAAAGGGACAGATGGAATAGACTTAAAAATGTTAACTCTAGTCCTTCCTGCTTTGAGTGAATATTTAACATTTATTATTAACAAATGCTTATCTCTAAAAACTTACCCGAGGCAGTGGAAAGATGCTAATGTTATACCTATCCCTAAAAATTCTAGTCCTACCGAGTTATCACATTATATACCAATAAGTATATTACCAACAGTCTCAAAAATACTTGAAAAAGTAGTAGTTGAACAAATTAACCAATTTCTGTCCAAATATTCAATTTTACCAATTACACAATCTGGTTTTCGTAATGGACATAGTACAACAACAGCTTTACTTAAAGTTACTGATGACATATTTAAGGCAACTGATAAACATGAAAATACTCTTTTGTTATTACTAAAGCATTTGATACTCTTCGGCATGATATTCTATTTAAAAAACTTCAATAATTTGGTTTTGATGATTCAGTGGCATTGTTTATCAAAAGTTATTTATTAAATAGAAGGCAAAAGGTAATCGTTAATAGTTCTGTGTCAGATTATACCGTTAATACAGTTGGTGTCCCGCAAGGAAGTGTTCTAGGTCCATTATTGTTTTCTATTTATACTACTGATTTTTATAGTTATCTAACAACTGGTTTTATTCATCAATATGCCGATGACACACAAATTTATTTTAATTTTTCACAAATGAAAGGAGACGAGTAATCTAATTAATGAGAATTTAAAACAAATTGTAATGGTATCTAGGGCACATAAATTACTTTTAAATGAAAGTAAAACTCAAATGTTGTTGTTTGGTACTAATAAAAATAAAAATAATATACTTAATAATCCTCAATTTAAAATAATTTTAAATACCAAAGTTTTAGCCGTAAGCAAATCTTGTAAAAATCTTGGCTTAATATTGGATGATGAACTGAAGTATACAGAGCATGTCAGTGCCTTGGTTAAAAATCATATTATAAGTTATAATTGTTATATATGCATAAAGATTATCTTTCTACTACTGTTAAGCTTAAATTATGTGATACACTGGTACTGTCCAGTTTAACATACAGTATTGAAGTCTATTGGCCTGCTTTGTTAAAAAGAGCGTGCGTGCGTAAATATGACCATATTACCGATTCATTATATCAAAGTAAATGGTTATCATTGGACGAGAGATTTGATTTGTGTATGGCCTGTCTTTTATTTAAAATCTGCAAAGAAAAATGTCCGGCTTACTTATTTGAGAAACTTATTAGAGGAGTAGATATACACAATTGTGAAACTCGTTTTCGTAATATGTTCTCTATCCCTAAACATTGTACTGCTAAATTTAAGAAATCTTTTTCGTATAATGCAACTGTAATTTATAATAACCCAGACTATAAACTTCAAACAACTACTAGTTTGTATGGTTTAAAGAAGCATATCAAAGAATTATTATTATTATTATTTTTCATTTTCTCAAGGTGCTCCTTGGTGCAAACCTCCGGAACGATTGCTGTGTAACCCCCAATTTTAACTTCAGATTCGTGTTCAGCGGGAAGAAATACAAAAGAAAAATATAGTCTAACTCCCAGCACACCATGACTTTTTTTTTGGACCTGTTTAAACTTTTGATGTGATTTTTATCGTGTTTATGGATTATCTCTAAAATTTGTTGTGCGACCCCCCATTTTGACTTCAGATTCGTGTTCAGCGGAAAAAAATACATGGAAAAAATGTAATGGGACCCTCAGCACATACTACTTTTATTTTGTGGACTTGTGTTATTATTATTTTATAGCCTCCCTCATTTTATAGCTATAGGTTTATCAGTCTTCTGTCCAAATATGAATTTCTTTCATTTAAGCAGTTCTTTTTTTTTTGGTTGATTAATTTAAAATAATGCATATATATTTCAAAGACACCTGCATTAATTTTATTCATATATTTGTATACTTAAAACAATTACTATGATAAATATCGTGTAAATACAAGAGCATCTACTAACATATTATTTAAAAATACATTTAGGTATATATATTAAAAAAATTTGGCAGTTTAAATTTAAAAACAAATAATACTTAATATATTTAAAAAAATAGACACTACAAATATAATAATAGCTAGAAACACTAATTTTATCAAAAAATATCACAAAATAACATTACATTTTTTACACAAATCATTAATATTAATTTTTTTAATTAAACATAAACAAATGACAATATTTCCATAGACGAAATTATGGTTTTACTGGTCCTCGCAAATATGAGCCTTACCTCGAAACTGTTAGGTATGTGGTGTGGCAGAAAAATTAGAGGGGGTGCTAAATATATGCAATAAAATGTATAATTTAATTTTAATATAAAATTCAATTGTAAATTTATATCTATGTTACAATTTCGGAAACACTATCGCATATTTTTTTACTGTTTAAGAAAGGTATTTTAAGCTAATATGTATCAAATCTCCTACAATTCCTATCAATATTGTTAATACCTGAAAATATATAAAAAAACTATCGCATATATTCAAAACCTCCTCATACCCCGCCAATAAATTTTGAAGGTCATTTAATTTACGCTCATATTTGCGTACCTTTTTTAACAGATCGGATCGTTGCATCACTTTGGGGGTTGCATAGTTTTTACTTTTCTCACTGAACTGCCGCGCCTCTTCCAAAAATCCCAAAAAATTTTGTATTCCTGCAGTTTCTTCATCACCACTTGATTCTATATGACTGAATTATACAAATATATAACAAACAATCCTACTCCACAACTTAGATTTAATTAAAGTTTTGTGATGAGACGTAAACCAATTACAGACATTCTTTATTTTTTCGCTTGCATCAAAAATCTATGTTACCCAATGTTCGGCCCAGAAGCTTGATTTGATATTCTTATTGGTTTAGCATCTGCTTACGAAGCATGGTACAGTTTTTCTGTAAATTGTGGTAATATCAAAAACAGACCCCCTCTGCTACACATTGTCGTTGTCCTACATTTTTTCTCTCATTTGTGGGAACATTGACTTGTTCTCTGCGTTGTCAAACATTTTTACACCCCAATTCTGTCTTATGTAGTATTCATTTCGAAATATGATGTGGATGTCCTCAATTTTCTTATGATTAGTTTAAAGTTCATCCTCTTAAGCATCTGTCATGTAACCACTTGATCCTCTATGTTTTTTGACAAACAGCGTCGTTGTCCTCCATTTTTATATAAGTTATGGGAACTTGTTCTTTACATTGTCAAACCAAAATGCTGTTTTCTCATGAACTCAATTTTGTTTTGATTGGCTTGAACTTCATCCTCTTACGCATCTGCCATTTGATCCTATACATTTTTACACAAAGTTATGAGAAACTTTGATGTTATTAATTCCACGTCCTTCTTACAACATTATTTTATTGTACATATTTCAGTGTGAATATATCTCCCAGTATTTTTTAAATTAGCACCACCGATATATAAGTAAGCACCAGTGCAACTTTACTGCAGTACTTTTAAAACATTCGAAAATGTCTATTAAAACGGTAATGATTTTCAAGTAAGAGTGACGTCAACAAATAGTGCTGTGTCGAAAAAACCTTCCTGGGACACCGATTGGGATACAGACTATGAAAAAGAAGAACAAATTCGTTGTGCCCAACTAGCCGAAAAACAGGCATTTCTTTATAGAAAATGGGTTTTAGGAGAAAAACGTAACTGTGTTGTTCCAATTGCAGCAAATTCTTTCCTTACAGAGGAATCGTGGGACAACGATTGGTGTGAGACCTATGATCCTGTCCAATTCTTGAGAAACCGGTGATTCGTACACCTCCAATTGGTAAATCCAAACCAGAAAAAAGAAAGTTTCGAGATGCGAAAAGAAGGCGATTGAGGACGCTTTTAGAATATGACCCCAAAAAGACTTTTAAAAAATTAATATTTTTTTATTTTATTTTATTTTTATTTTATATCTATGTATATATATTTTTTTGCACACTTTATATGATTTGCAAAGTCTTATATTAAAACATTTGTACCCATATGTGGAAATATATATTGTTACACTCTTTATTTTTTGAATTGCACTTCCCTAATTACACTTTAATTTAAAAAGTAAGTCATAAAGTAGAATGCACATGTTTATGTGCATAAATAATTAGCTCTTTAAGCACTATTAAAATTTGTCCTATATTAAACGCTTTAGAATACATATATAATGTAATCCCATCTGGCTTACATGCATTATGCCCGTATGCACCGTATAACTTTAAGTCGGCTTTAGAGTTAAGACAGCTTAACTTCACGTTTTTGTATGCACCGTTCACTTTTGCCGGCTTAAGCCTTTCTAATGTTAAGCCCACAATTTTGGCGGCTTAAGCTTGAGATTGGCTACTTAACCTCAAAACAAAATTTGTTTTGCTACGACAGATTATTGTTATTTTTATTCTTTATAAAGATCATAATTAAATTTGCAGTATGGAGATTGAAGATGAGATGTTTGTTGAAGATGATTTGGATATCTTGGATATTATAGATTATGGTTTTCCACGTAGATTTTATAATCGACAAAATCATTTTGAAAATATGGATGACTTATCATTTTTTAGAAGATTTCGACTACAAAAAGAAACTGTTTTACATGTGCTAGAACAAATTGAACATAATCTTGAGTTTAACAATGATTTGTAAGTATACCACTTATACATTCTTTTTGTTCATCAGTTCACATAAGTAGATAGATACATAGACTGTAATTTTTAATAAAATCTTTATGCCGTTCCTAAACTTGTTCATTATTTATTAACATATTTTAACATGTATTAAAATTTTTTAGGAATAACAGTATTTCTCCTATAAATCAACTTTTGACGACACTGCGGTTTTATGCTACATGTGGCCATTAAACTGCAATAGGAGATTTTATGGGAATCCACCAATCGGCAGTTTCACGAATAATTACTAAAGTCTCACAAGAACTCGCCAGATTGAGACCCCAGTATATTAAAATGCCAAATCATCAAGAACAAATTCATATTCAAAGTAGATTTTACAACATATCTAGATTTCCACGTGTAATTGGGTGTATAGATGGAACACATATCAAAATACAAAATCCAGGTACAGTTGGTATTTGCTAGGATTGTTATTTTATTAAGCTTATTTTTTTATAGGGCAAGATGATGGTGAGGTTTTCAGAAACCGAAAAGGATATTTTTCCATTAATGCTCAAGTTGTTAGTGATGCCAACTTAAACATCATGGATGTTGTAGCCTGTTGGCCTGGATCTACCCATGACATGACTATTTTTAATAATAGTACAATTCGAGCACGATTTGAAGCTCGTGAATTTGAAAACAGTTTTCTTCTAGGTAAATTTTTCATTATTTTTAATAACTATGTCGTCCTACAACTTATAATTCTTTTAGGTGATAGTGGATATGCATTAAAGCCTTATTTACTTACGCCTCTTCTGAACCCTGTAAGCCCTGAAGAAATTCGTTACAACGAGGCACATATTAGGACCAGAAATTCGGTGGAGAGAACATTTGGTGTGTGGAAACGAAGGTTTCCTGTTTTAGCATATGGATTGCGCTGTAAACTAGAAACAGCTCTGACAACGATTATTGCCACTGCTGTGTTGCATAACATTGCTCAAAGGCAAAATGAAGGAGAGCCACCTCCACCAGAACACATTAATTTTGATGAGCTAAATTATTTGATTGGGCAAGGAGATATTCAACCAGGACCAGAAAATAGGGTGAATCAAAATGGGGTCAATCAAGACAATAGAAGAAATTTAATAGCAAATTTTTTTGCAAATTTATAAAAATGAAAAATAAAAACGTACAATAATATTTATTAACTTTTTATTTTAAAATATTGTTTTTAATTACTTCTTTTGGCTTTTAACTCTCCTTCCAACAATTCAATTTCAAGTTTTCTTTTTTTTACATTTAGTAAATGTTCTGCTCTTCCCTGTTCAATTTGTTGCTCCACTAAAACAAGTCGACGATCCAAAAGAATATTATATTTTTCAGCAACTTGTGATGAGGTAAGAGTTTTCACACCAGTTGTTGGTCTTCGACGACTAGTCCGGGAAGGGGTGCTCTGAAACAAGATAAAAATTATGTACAAATAACTGAGTACAAAATAAAACTTACAATGGCTTTATAGAGATGGCGTGGTCATTAGCATTATAACTGCCATTTTTCACTCAGAAATTGACCAAAAATAGTTATTGATGCAACAAGTGCAAAAGTAAGCGTTTATTGCACGCAACACGTCGAGTGCAATAAGCACTTTTTGTACGAGTTGCATACAATATTTTTTCTACGTTCATGCAAAAACCAAAAAATGTTATTTAGATCACACTAAGTCTAGAAAAATGTGACGTCCATTTGAAGGTTTATGTTTGTCATGACAAAACGCTGCAGTAGAATGACAGATGAGTGCAATAAACATTTTATTGCACTCATTTGAGTGCAATAAAATCTCTCTAGAGCAACAAAGAACCACTTTTTCCACTAAATATAGTTCAATAAAGTATTGTTTTTTGCATGAACGTAGAAAAAAATTTTTAACCACTATGACTACATTCTATAAATATAAATAAAAAAATGCTTACTTCAGATACTTCTAGTACCGGATTCTTTTAGTTTGCAAATCTGCTGGTGTGTGTGACTTCCAACTAAATGGGGTATCCTTCGAGGTGGAGGCTTCATTTACATCAACCTGGAATAATAATGAAATATATAAAAATAGCTGTGTATATCTATAATTATCACAAAACAAGCTAAATGACCGATGTCTTTATCAATAAGGATTTCTTTCGCCATTAAACCACATTTGAACTGAATTTATCACCACTACGTGTATATTAACATAATTGGATAAATTTAAAAATGCATACCTCCAAATTTTGGCTCTTTAATTCATATTCCAGCTCTGCAGGTTCCTTAATATATTCATGTGGTACAGACGTACAAACATCACTATCAAATGGATTGATAAGGCCATGCAATGTTTTCCGTTTACGATTGATAGTAAAACGGCATCTGCCTCATCATCGGGTTTAAAATTTTTGCTGGTGGCCCACCTCCAGTCAATAACACGTCCTTTCTTTCTTCAGCAATCTTCTTTCTCATATCTTTCTTTTTGTTGGAGTACAATTTTTTTATGTATCTGCACATCGAAATATATTTGATGGGTTGACAGCATTGAACTCACTTTCAATGCATTTCCAAGCATAGTCCCGCTTTTGGAGTGACGCCCTGTCTGTTTTTTTATCCTCCAAAACACCACCATATTTGTCTGCAATTAGACGAAACAAGAATGATTTTTCAGCATTGGTGAAATTGTGAGATCTCTTCTTGTCTTCCATTGTAAGTATACAACTATAACGAAACTTTATATAAATATAGTTCACAAAAACACTAGTCACAAGGTTCAAAACAAATTAGCAATATTCTAGGATACCAAAAATTTTGTGGTCTACTCAAATTTATTCCCAGCTTTTCACTTACCTACCTGTTTTAGCCATATAACCATTACAAAAGACCATCGTCTAAAATATTCTTTCGTTTCGTCACGTAGCATATATTTATTTTGCATATTATGGTATAATAAAAAATACAAATCGTGAATAAGTTGGGTTACAAATATTGCTTTGACTTAAAACAGCTGATGCTGATCGATAAATTTCCTGTGTTGCCAAAAGTATATTCGACTTAAGTAAACCGGCTTATATTTTAGGCGGTGCATACGAAAATATAATTAAGCCGGCTTTACTATTTAAGAGAGTTTAAGTTAAGCCGCTTTAGAGGGCAAACGGTGCATACGGGCATTAATTACTTTTAATATACAAACTAAACTGTAGCCTCATCGCCCAAGGGGAACACATGTTACAATATCTCATATGGAATTTATCTAATATTAAAGACGGGATGGGTGATATAATATACAGTGCGATGTACAGAAATAATGCCGACCGATGAAAATAATGTAATACAGTATGTTTGTTACATCTGTACATATACTGTATGGTCCCATGCCTTATATATGCCATTTATATTTTCTTTAAATTTTTTAAATGTTAAACAAAAATTTTCAAATGTTTTTTTTAAGTAGGTCATTGATTACTCCTCTCTTATAGTTATTTACTCCTGCTCCGAGATTTTGTCCTCTTATACTATCCCTACTTACCTGTTTATTATTTACATGTTCATGATGAGATTGTTTTTTTACTTTTTATTGTTTCAATTTATTAAAAATTATTATTTTTTTTTTTAGTAAAAAAAACTAGTTTGAAATACTTTGTTCACTGAAACCCTCCCATGTCAAATTTCTGGCTACGCCACTGGTTGAAACTGTATTTACTATATTTTTAATCATCACAGAACAAACAAAATTCAACTCCAAACTGAACCTGACAAATTATTTTAATTATACTCACCGCATATATCAACTAAGTAGATTCTTGGGTTCTTCCAAGTTGATGAATGATAGAGACGAAATCCATTTTTGATATAAGTATTTCTGTTATTAGAATACTCTGAATGTTATATCAGTAATTCATTTGTTGAATTTTAAAAAGGACTAGGACTAGTATCAGTAATAATCAGTGTAATATCAGTGTCTCATACCAATCGGAGGGGTTATAGTCGGTTAAAGTCCGACAGTACCCAGACGCGTTAGAACATTAAGCGCTGGGTCTCCATGACGGATTTCCCCTCCAAAAAAAAAGTATCAGTAATAAAGAAAATTTTTCACATGACTGAAAATACAAATGTCTTATTACACAAAAGAATCCTGAAAAAATTTTCAGTCATAATCATAACCTAAGGGCATCGATAATAATAGATCAGAAAATTTAAAATTAATAAACACTTTGCTTGGCATACCTCGACGTTACAGGAGGGTTTTGCTTAAAAGCAACATACTTGAAAAATTTGTGATTAAGTTGTGATATTCAATCAATGTTCTAGAATAATTCGGCGAGAAATTTGTTTAAAGCAAGATATTCAAATACATTTATTTATTTACTAATTTTATAGTTAGTAATATATTTATAATTGCAACTGCTGAAGTTAAATGCTAAATTAGGAGAAGCATTTGTTCTACCAGAGACAAGATTTATTAAATGCATTGCTTCCACCTATATTATTTAATACTTGATTATAATATAATTTCAATAGATTAAAAATTGTCTTAACTGTTACTTGATATTTTAAACATTGAACTGAAATTAAACTAGTGTTAAACAATTTTGTCAAACACAGTTTAGTAACAAAGCACCCAATTGATCAGTTTTGCATGTGTGATTAAAGATACAATTGCACAAGATACATTGCTGAAATTTGCTGTTAGTAGGCGCTGATTTCGTATTTGACTGTGCCCATCCATCAAACCTGAGTTTGTTCTAAAAAGTATTAGAAGCATTACCTATCTCCAACATAAAAAATATCCGCCGTTACCTTATATACAAAGATTTATTATTTTTTTTCTCGGAAAGTTGAAGGAATAAAGTGTTAAAATTATATATTGTTGAATTCAGCAAGTTAAGCTCTACATCAAGAATCCAATGAAAACATATAGAGGTTCTATTTAAAAAAATATTCGATGACGTCATCACGAGAAAACAAATGAACGTCGGAAATGCATTGGTATAGAAAAAAGAGTCTTTTTAAAAAACAAAATCGACGTGTCCGAGGAAATTTCATGAAACTTCGTTGTTTTAGAAATAATGAATTTATTCCATACTATTCTTCCACACTGTATAGACTCACAGTAAATGTAAATGATGAAAAATATAAAATATACACTTTGACTCCAACCCAAATATTAATTTGACGGTTTTCATCAGCATATACACTCATTGTAAAGATTTGTTAAGGCAAATCTCAATCCTATCGTTCCTGTTGTACGCTGACACTATAGCTCGTTTCTCTGTTGAAAATTACCACTACCATGAAGACGTCTTTCAATATTTGCAGCGATTAATATATTTTTATAACTTTCGCGACCATTGCCTTGACGAAACACGTAAACTAAGCCTCAATTAATCGTATGTGTATAAAAACGTAATTTTCTGCGTAGCTCTATATGACTGATTATTCATATTTTTTGCAAAATAGACATTGAGAAAAAGGAGTAAGGAAAAAAATATAACAGTTTTGAAAGATGGTATTATAATTTCCGTTGCGTCCCATGTCCTATCATGAGAAATAAGGAAAGTTGAATAGCAAATTTGCTGGAAAAGCTGCAGCTATTTCATATTCTGATTGACTGGAGTAGTAGCAAGGCAAAACATCTTACTGATGCAACATTATATTATTTACTCAACGAGGCAACAACTTTATCTTTAAAGGATATCATTCGGACGAATCTTTAAAAGTATCTATCCAAGGATCGTTTGAAAAAACTTGAAAAGTATGATTAATCTCTCTACAATATTTGTGTTCATATTTATCCGAGTTTAGTTTTCATATTTTTGCTAAAGCGGAAAACACTATCTGAAATTCTTTATGTAACTTTTTAAACATAGAATTTAAAGATAAAGTTATTGATGCGATCAGATTAAGAGCATGTATAAACAAAATTATGAATATAAATAAATATATTAAATGTAAAAATTATAATACTGCTGTTATTTTTAATAAAACTAATTCCTTAACTCTATCATATTCGAAATATGTGGGAAAATTTAGTGGTACCTCTTCTGTTTTTATTTTTTTTATTTGTTGAAGACACTGGAGAAAATATTCGTAGCATGGAGCTGTCGAAGCACAATCTGCTATTGTAAAAACATAACGCTTTTCTAAAGCAACATAAACACTTCTTTTTGGTGGAATAGAGAGTAAAAGTTGAATGGTCCTTACGAAAGCATCTGTTATTGTGTCGTCATATACAGCTGAAACAAATGAAATCATACAGTAAATATTTATTAAATAGATTACTTAATTTAAGGCTTTGTCTAAGGCTACCATCTTTGAAACCATTAAACCAGGGCAACATGAAGGTCAAAA
Source organism: Monochamus saltuarius (assembly GCA_025584915.1). Classification (NCBI taxonomy): domain Eukaryota; kingdom Metazoa; phylum Arthropoda; class Insecta; order Coleoptera; family Cerambycidae; genus Monochamus; species Monochamus saltuarius. The sequence continues at coordinate 43,711,995 of CM046721.1, read as the reverse complement.
TTCGAATATATATTTTTCACTTTACTTTCTAATAAAATTAAGAATAAAGTTGTTGTTATTCTGTGCACTTGTAATTCTTTATTTATTCGTTATAAAATAAATTACTATATACTCCCTTTTCTTTAAAAACACAAATGAAAATAATCTAATAAATAAAGAAATTAAAAATATTAACTTATTAAATGTCTGAGGCTTCATTGCAGCTTTTTGACAGAGGTGGTAAACAAGTGACGAGAACATTTATTCAAATAAAATAAATGAAGAAGGTATCTATACCGGGTGTTCCCTCTAAGACTTTCGAATATCTCAGCTACTATTGCAGCTAGTGCGACAAAATTTGGTATACTGGCACTAGATGACGTGTAGAATTTGACGATGCCATTAATTTTTATACAGGGTGTTCAGTTTTGCAGATAATCGATTTAAGGTCGATTTTTTGGTAGTCAACCTTGGTAAAATTTGTATTTTAATTGGAATATTCTTAATTATGAACATATTCTGATAAAAAAAGTCCCGAAAATTTTTTATTTTATCATAAAAAAACGCCTATGAAAAGTACCCAAATTTCATTGTTTTGTCATGCAAAATGTGTATAGCCATGAGTCCAATTTACACACACGCAACAACCGCATGGATAGACGTCAAAACGTAAAGTGACAGGAACTGTCAAAGCAAGTTTGACTATTTTTGTAGGAATTTTATTATAAATACGTAACACCACGAGGTACATTGAATCGGCGTACGTATTTGCAATAATGCTAGTTTTGTTAAAAAATGGAATTTAGAGGTTATTAGCTGTTCGCGTACGCTGAGCTTTATTCGGCATGAATACTCTGAAAATATGTGAAACATGTTTGTTTAATTGTATAATACGACTATTCTCGGAAATAATAAAAGCGATAAAGAACAATCCCTACGAGGAGAAAACTAAATTTATGAATACGTCACGCCCTTGACTCGCTGCTTTACCACAGACAGAGAACTGTTGTTTACTGTGAATATGCTGCAGAGCGCAGACGCAGAGCCCGACTGTTTCGAGGCCCGAACGATGTGTAAACTTAACCTAGAGTTCCAAATAATGAAAATAATGAATAAAGCCTCTTCAACAAGTGGTAAAAATGTTTTAAAGCCTAGAAACAATCATAGATAAAAATGCAATGGATTCCTTGAGTGAAAGCTTCAGTTCCAGTATTACAAAAATATATCTGTTATAAAAACTACTCCACATCAAATGTGAGTAAAATTTCGAGCCATATACCTAGGTGTGCTAAAAATTACTTTCATACAGTAAAAAGCTTGATAGTACAAGATGTGTAAGTACTAAATATAACGATTAATGGGAACTGAGACGAAAGACGAAGGAAAAATATCAGTGTACTTAGTAGGTAATTAAAACTTGCATACCTATTATTTTTCGTCTTTTTACATTGAATATGAGTTGTAGTTTCTTGTAGTTATGTTTCATATTAGCTAATTAATTTCAAAGAACTATGGGGTTCAATTTATAAGAAATAGCCCAGTTACGCAAAATCTAGGATTATCTTTATCTAATTAATTTCAGATGGAGAAGCTATTGGGGGCTTACTTTCAAGAACAGAGATGAGGAAACATATTTCAGTATTTGTAGGAGACCAGAATGAATATAAACATATTCATTTCATCTTGTGGTATGCAGAAATTAAAAATGTCTACGAAAATGTTTCGTCTCACCTCTAGGTGGGAACCTAGAAAACAAATAAACTAAATAAATAAATAAATAAAGTGCTGTTATGGAAGCAGGTTTACATACACAATTACGTTAATCATTGATTAAAAGATTCGATAAGATACTGAAGAAGCCAGATGCCAAGATTAGTTTATATTCGTGCGACAGAGAGATGGGAGACGAGGAAAATTTTGCTAGAACACATTAGACTTTACGTTTTGCTATAAATAAAAACATACCTAACTTTCTGTACTTGGTTTAATTATTTAATAAAATTAAAGTTCATGGAATGTAATAATGCAAGTATGACGGAAATTAAAGTTTATTAAATTGTTATCGTTTGTATTTATTATACACTACAGCAAATAATCCTTGTGTTTAATAATTCTATAACAAAATTAACATGTCTAAAACATAAATATCAGTGAGAACTGTTAATATTCAATTCTTAAATAAGGTAGGTATAATTATAAAAATGAAATGATAAATATAAAAAACTCACTTTGAAAAGTATTCTACATTTTCAAGACTAAATGAAAGATTTTTTTCAATTAAAAAGTAATACGTACCTACAGTGGTTTATTTTTTTTATTAGTGGCTAAAATGATTAACTTGACCCTTCATCTTTAAGTATTCATTATTTCTTAAGCATCTGTGTTTAATAATTCAGGTAGAATAAAAAAAGACAAATACAAAATTTAATTTATTAACAATAAAATAAAACTACAATAAATTAAAAGTATCTAAGTACTTACATACATTTAATCGATTTTATGTTAAACAGTTCTGTATTCTAATTTACAGAGCACCGTTCAATCTAAGGGATGGTCAAGCATGTACAATTAGGAACAAATCTTGCCATTTCATTGTTCGATACCTACCTTATTACGTTATGTTGTGTATATTGTAACAACAGTTAACTTTCAACATTTTTAAGATATTCTAACGAGATGTTTTCATACTGTACATAGAATTATGAAATTAGTTAAGTTTCTTAAATTTATTCGTTTAGAAATTTTAAAACCCACGACAACTGAATGTAATGTCTATATTCTATAGAATACTCTTCAAAGTGAGTTAGAGACTTCTTTATAATATTATCCATCATTCCATATTTAGAATTATTTCCAAGAAAATGTCTGTGTAATATTTTTCGCGTATTCTTTCTAGTGTCTGTTTTAATGTAGGTACTAATTTGTGGCACTAAACACACATAACTGAAACATAAAAACAATAATTACAAATTATTATCTAGCTTTAAATAATTATTTGATAGGTACCTACTGGGTATAGTAGGTTTGCAGGTGATGCTTCCTAGCAAAAACAAAGAAAAAAGTATTTGATTCACTGAATTTATTCTAAGTTGCAAACTAGCGGTGTATAAAAGTTGCTAGATATACATATTTACACATAACCACTGTAACTTAAACTTCAATTCGGCCCCTTTCCCATTTTTATTTGTTCCTGCGCCATTGTCAGTAATTTGGTCTGATTTAATAGTTATTTATGCAACAAGCCCAAAAAGTAAGTGTTTATTGCACGCAACGTGAAATTTCAATGCATGCAAAAAATAAAATTTTATTGAACTATATTTAGTGAAAAAAGTGGTTCTTTATTGCACTAGTACAATAAAATGTTTATTTCATTCATCTGTCATTCTACTACAGCGTTTTGTCATCATGACAAATATAAAAGTTCAAATCGACGTCATATTTTCCTAGACTTAGTGTCATCTAAATAAAACATGTTTTGGTTTTTGCATGAACGTAGAAAAAGTATTGTATGCAACTCGTACAAAAAGTGTTTATTGCACTCGACGTGTTGTCTTACTCTGCCTGACGGCCTCGTTGGACAATTTCACGAATATAACTAAAAATTAGATATAGTAGTTACTTTCACTTAATACATCTAGTTCCCGATTGGGAATAGACTGTGTAGTTCAAATACACTTACTAATAATAATTATATAGGTAATAAGATATATTGCAAACACTTATACACAATTTCACCTTACCAATAATAGATCATTCTTAATTTTTATTTTCGCTAGAAAATACATTTTTACATTATAAATGGAATGGGCCTTTTTCACATTTATTTTTTATTCTTTTATTATAAAATATATACCTAGTTATGCCTAAAAAGTATTTTAAAAAAAATGTTTCTTCTCCCGATATATTTTTAAAAAATCAGTAAAATTACCATATATTTTAAATAACGCGCCATTGACGTCATACTCCAATCAACGCTTTTGTGCTCTGTTTTTGTCACGCTCAGATCTGTTCTGCCAAGTCATCTGTCAATTATTGAAGTTCTATTATTGAAGTGTTTTTGTATGGTTTTCGTGGTGTTTAACCTAACTTTCGTTTTGTGTTTTGATTAAATTTCATTTAAAATGAATAAAATCGAAGAGGGATATCTTAAGGCAGATTCGGACAACCTACCAAGAGTTGACAGTGAAATGGTAAACGATTTCTACGTTACAGGCAAACTACACTACTCAAAACATAAACACTAACCATAACCTGACTTATAATCAAATCATCTGTCATCAGTTGACTCAAGGCGGCGTTGTCATATTTAGCGAAAAATACCTAAAAATTATTTTGCTCCAGGGAGTTGATTTGCTTTAGTAATAAGTTATGGAGAATATTTATCTAATGCCTTTGTCTAAAAATATGAGTAACATATTTTCATTTCGAAATTGTCATTTTACCTAAAAATGCATTTCGAAGTTAACACAATGTAAAATTAATGGTTGCCAAGAAAACATTAAAACTGTATGTGGCAACGTGGAGCTGTTCTTTAACTTCTCCACATTTAATTTGCTGCTGGAGTGTGACGTCAGCGAACCGCGCAGTTTAAAATGATTTATGAAGATCGGTCACTTTGTAGTTGCATAACTTTGCTAAATTACAATTTTTTAGTAAATTGGGTCGAACCTACCTTTACTTATGTACCAGTATAACGCTTGATGCCAATAAAACAGTAAAATTAAATTTAGTGGAAAAGGCCCATTATTCACTTATTTCTCTTTAAATATACAATATTATTACGTTCTCAAACGTATATAATTAGTAAAGAGCGTTCCATGACCTAGTATTCTAAACAAACCGTTCAAGTACCCCTGTCGCCCCATTTCCCTACAATACAATACGTCGCCAGATCTCTAGCTTCCAATGAGATCACATCGAAGTTGCAACGAGAATAAGCTCAGCAGATGCTACACAATTCTAGATTATTGATTAATCATCGACTCCACGTTGTACAAGAATAACCTCCAAGCCGAGCGCAGAGTGAAACTTCAAACTCCTGTTCTCACCTGATAACATCAAATGTCAAAGTACTCTAATTTCTATCAAACTTTACATTATTACTAGAAAGGTGGCAAGTCGGCTATCGCCGACTTGACCTTTCTTGAGTAGGGATCGTTTTTTATAAACACCATGTATTTTTCGATAATTAGTGCGTTAAGAAACACCCGATGGAAGTTGAGTAATAAAACTGTCAGTTCTCTTAATTTTGAGATTTTTAACGTTCAACACTATTCTAACACTTTGTATATAATACGGTCTATCGTACATCCGACAACCCATCCGAAGCAAAAATAAAATTTTATTCCATGAATTTTGAGTTTGAATGAGTTTCAATATTGGTTCAGTTTTCTTAAACACCCTGTATTGTTCTCATTAAAATAGTTTCCATATAGACCATTGTTAAAAGTTTCTAGAGAATGGTTCGGTTTCTTTTAAACACCCAGTAGTGTTTTAATTAGTATAGTTTTCTTACAGACCATTGCGAAAAGTTTCATTAGAAAATATTCCATGAATTGTGAGAATTCTTAGAGAATGGTTTGGTTTTGTTAACACCCTGTATTTTTTCATCAGCATAATTTTTTACAATCGTGAAAAGTGTCATAAAAAAAATAAATTCAATAAATTTTGTGGATCTAGAGAATGGTTCTTTATTTTACTCCCTGTATTTTTTCATACGTATGTATTTATATACATAATAATACCAAAGTATATATTTTTTATAGTTTTTTTAGAAACTATTGTAAAAAGGTTCATCAGAAAGCAAAAAAAAAATTTTAATCCACGAATGTTCAGGATTTTTAGGGAACGGTTCGGTTTTTAAACACTCCGTATTTTTTCGATAATTAGTGCGGTAGAGACCCCCGACGGAAGTTTCGTACTAAAAAAATGTTCAGTTCCTTTAATTTTGACATTTTTTTAACGCTCAACATTTTTCCAACACTTTGTATATAAAACGGTCTTTCGCACGTCAGACAACCCCTCCGAAGCAAAAAAAACTGAAAATTTCCTCGAATCTGTAATTTTTATATTTTTCTCGTCAATTTTTATCGAAACACCCCGTACATCGAGCTTTTTTGAGTCGTACTATATATATGCGAAGTTTTTCTGCAGACTGTTACGAAGAGTTTCAGAAAAAAATTGTAAATGCACGAATGTTGAGGAATTTTAGAGAATGGTTCGGTTTATTTAAACACCCAGTATTTTTTCATTAGTATATTATTCCTACAGAACATTGTACAAACTTTCATTAAAAGAATTTTCTAATTCTATGAATTTTGTTGATTTTTAGAGAATGGTTCGGTTTTTAAACCTCCTGTATTTTTCATTAGTATAGATTTTTACAAACTATTGTATAAAGTTTCATAAAAAGAATTTTTAATTTCATGAATCTTGAGGATTTTTAGAGAATGGTTCGTTATTATTAAGCACTCTGTATTTGCTTCGTTAGTGAGTGTCATAATAAATCCTTGATGGAAGTTTAATAAATAAAATATTGTTTTTCCATGAATTTTGGGAGTTTCAATATTGGTTCAGTTTTCTTAAACACCCAGTAGTTTTTTAATTAGTATAGTTTTCTTACAGACCATTGAGAACAGGTTCATAAGAAAATATTCCATGAATTGTTAGGATTCTTATGGAATGGTTTGGTTTCGTTAAGCACCCTGTATTTTCTCATTAGTATTACAATCGTGAAAAGTTTCATAAAAAAAATAAATTCCATAAATTTTGTGGATCTAGAGAATGGTTCTTTATTTTACGCCCTGTATTTTTTCATACGTATGTATTTATATACATAATAATACCAAAGTATATTTTTTATAATTTTTTTAAAAACTATTGTAAAATGTTTCATCAGAAAGCAAAAAAAAATTTAAATCCACGAATGTTCAGGATTTTTAGGGAACGGTTCGGTTTTTTTAAACACCCCGTATTTTTTTCGATAATTAGTGCGGTAAGAGACCCCCGACGGAAGTTTCGTACTAAAAAAATGTTCAGTTCTTTTAATTTTGACATTTTTTTAACGCTCGACATTTTTCCAACACTTTGTATATAAAACGGTCTTTCGCACGTCAGACAACCCCTCCGAAGCAAAAAAACTGAAAATTTCCTCGAATCTGTAATTTTTATATTTTTTCTCGTCAATTTTTATCAAAACACCCCAGTACATCGAGCTTTTTGAGTCGTACTATATATATGCGAAGTTTTTCTGCAGACTGTTACGAAGAGTTTCAGAAAAATTGTAAATGCACGAATGTTGAGGAATTTTAGAGAATGGTTCGGTTTATTTAAACACCCAGTATTTTTCATTAGTATATTATTCCTACAGAACATTGTACAAACTTTCATTAAAAGAATTTTCTAATTCTATGAATTTTGTTGATTTTTAGAGAATGGTTCGGTTTTTAAACCTCCTGTATTTTTCATTAGTATAGATTTTTACAAACTATTGTATAAAGTTTCATAAAAGAATTTTTAATTTCATGAATCTTGAGGATTTTTAGAGAATGGTTCGTTATTATTAAGCACTCTGTATTTGCTTCGTTAGTGAGTGTCATAATAAATCCTTGATGGAAGTTTAATAAATAAAATATTGTTTTTCCATGAATTTTGGGAGTTTCAATATTGGTTCAGTTTTCTTAAACACCCAGTAGTTTTTAATTAGTATAGTTTTCTTACAGACCATTGTAAAAAGTTTCATAAAAAATATTCCATGAATTGTTAGGATTCTTATGGAATGGTTTGGTTTCGTTAAGCACCCTGTATTTTCTCATTAGTACAATTTTGTTACAAAAGTGAAAAGTTTCATAAAAAAAATAAATTCCATAAATTTTGTGGATCTAGAGAATGGATCTTTATTTAACACCCTGTATTTTTTCATACGTATGTATTTATATACATAATAATACCAAAGTATATATTTTTTATAGTTTTTTTTACAAACTATTGTAAAAAGTTTCATCAGAAAGCAAAAAAAAAAAAATTTAAATCCACGAATGTTCAGGATTTTTAGGGAACGGTTCGGTTTTTTTAAACACTCAGTAATCTTTTCGATAATTAGTGCGGTAAGAGACCCCCGACGGAAGTTTCGTACTAAAAAAATGTTCAGTTCCTTTAATTTTGACATTTTTTTAACGCTCGACATTTTTCCAACACTCTGTATATAAAACGGTCTTTCGCACGTCAGACAACCCCTCCGAAGCAAAAAAACTGAAAATTTCCTCGAATCTGTAATTTTTATATTTTTTCTCGTCAATTTTATCGAAACACCCCGTACATCGAGCTTTTTTGAGTCGTACTATATATATGCGAAGTTTTTCTGCAGACTGTTACAAAGAGTTTCAGAAAAAAATTGTAAATGCACGAATGTTGAGGAATTTTAGAGAATGGTTCGGTTTATTTAAACACCCAGTATTTTTTCATTAGTATATTATTCCTACAGAACATTGTACAAAGTTTCATTAAAAAGAATTTTTTAATTCTATGAATTTTGTTGATTGTTAGATAATGGTTAGTTGTTTTTAAACCTCCTGTATTTTTTCATTATTCTAGATTTTTACAAACTATTGTATAGTTTCATCAAAAGAATTTTTAATTCCATGAATCTTGAGGATTTTTAGAGAATGGTTCGTTATTATTAAACACTCTGTATTTCTTCATTAGTCTATTTTTCCTACAGAACAATTTATAAAGTTTCATCAAAAGAATTTTCTAATTCCATGAATCTTAAGGATTTTCAGAGAATGGTTCGTTATTTTTAAACACTCTGTATTTGCTTCGTTAGTGAGTGTCATAATAAATCCTTGACGAAAGTTTAATAAATAAAAAAAAATTTTCTATGAATTTTGTGAGTTTCAATATTGGTTCAGTTTTCTTAAAAACTCAGTAGTTTTTAATTAGTATAGTTTTCTTACAGACAATTGTGAAAAGTTTCATAAAAAAACATTCAATGAATTATTGTGAGGATTCTTAGAGAATGGTTTGGTTTCGTTAAGCACCCTGTATTTTTCCATTAGTATAATTTTTTTAGAATCGTGAAAAGTTTCATAAAAAAAATAAATTCCATAAATTTTGTGGATCTACAGAATGGTTCTTTATTTTACACCCTGTATATTTTCATAAGAATGTATTTATATACATAATAAAACAAAAGTAAATATTTTGTATAGTTATTTTACAAACTATTGTAAAAAGTTTCATCAGAAAGCAAAAAAAATTTTTAAATCCACGAATTTTCTTGATTTTTAGGGAACGGGTGGGTTTTTTGTACACACCCTATATTTTTTTCGATAATTAGTGCGGTAAGAGACCCCCGACGAAAGTTTCGTACCAAAAAAATTTCCAGTTCCCTTAATTTTGACATTTTTTTAACGTTTAACATTTTTCCAACACTTTGTATATAAAACGGTCTTTCGCGCGTCAGACAACCCCTCCGAAGCGAAAAAACCGAAAATTTCCTCGAATCTGTAATTTTTATTTTTTTCTCGTCAATTTTATCGTAACACCCCGTACGTCGAGCTCTTTTGAGTCGCACTGTATATACGCGAAGCGACTTAAAATAATTGAAGTCCGCCATATTGTCTAGCTCATTTATACCACGGATTCATTCGTATTTATGCATAGTTCAATGCAAAAATAAACTCAAAACAAAGCGCTCGCATAACAGAACGTATCTAGAGACTTCAAAGTTACCTTTTTTGGCCGTTTGACGTTTCGGCGGCCAGGCGCCGGCCGAACGTGTAGTGGACTAAAATTTCGATATTTTCACTATAAAATCGAATTTTAAACCTAAACCTGAGGCACGCGACACATTGTAGAAGGTTCAAAGTTTACGTTTCGATATGGCTTTATGGAAATAAAGGGGTACTTACTTTGCAGAATCTAATCGTTTTGAATGTTTTGTGAAGACAGACATTTGCCAGGCGCGTCTCCGCTGTTTTGTATCGGTTTTTCGCAAATTTCTATACAAAAATTAATTCAAAATCCAGCGCTCGCATAACAGAAAGTATCTAGAGACTTTAAACTTACCGCTTCTGTCCATCGGGGGCTCCCATCGGCCCGTTTGGCAAACGTTCCTACGTTTTATCCGGAGCTGTCAACGGCACCGCACCGTCCGGCTAGCCGTTTGACGTTTCGGACGGCCGGCCGAGCGAACGCGAATGCCGCCGAACGTGTAATTGACCCAAATTTTCGTTATTTTCCCTATAAAATCGAATTTTAAACCTAGATCTGAGGCACACGACACATCGTAGAAGGTTCAAAGTTTACGTTTCGATAGGGCTTTATGGAAACGAATGCGGGAAAATACGAAAATATCGAATCCGAAATAGTTTGACGTCTACCCATATCCGACTGACGTTTCTCGAATTCCCGGCCTATAAGCCTCGCCCGCGCTATATCTATCTCTTTTTTTCGCGAAATCCTCGCGAAAATCGAAAAGTGGCGGCCGCGGACCTCCGGAAAATCGCAAAATTCGCCCCGAAAAGAGTAAAAGAACTCACGAAAATACGCCTAACAGACGACCCAAGGACCGAACTAGACTCCGCGCACCCGGGCTTGCCGCTGCGCGGCTCGCGAAAAAAGCCTTTACCCGGACACTTTGCCACTTTTTCTAGAGAGAGAAAAAACAACGGATTTTAATATATAAGAACTAGAAAGGTGGCAAGCCGGCATTCGCCGATTTGACCTTTCTTGAGTAGGGTTAGTTTTTTAAACACCATGTATTTTTCGATAATTAGTGCGTTAAGAGACCCCCGATGGAAGTTGAGTAAAATAAATTAGTCAGTCCTCTTAATTTTGAGATTTTTTACCGTTCAACATTTTTCCAACACTTTGTATATAAAACGGTCTTTCGTACATCCGACAACCCATCCGAAGCAAAACAAATAATTTTATTCCATGAATTTTGGGAGTTTCAATATTGGTTCAGTTTTCTTAAACACCCTGTATTGTTTTCATTAAAATAGTTTCCATATAGACCATTGTTAAACGTTTCATCAAAGGAATATTATACTTCCATGAAGGTTTCTAGAGAAAGGTCGGTTTTTTAAACACCCAGTAGTTTAATTAGTATAGTTTTCTTACAGACCGTTGTGAAAAGTTTCATTAGAAAATATTCCATGAATTGTGAGGATTTTTAGAGAATGGTTTGGTTTTGTTAAACACCCCGTATTTTTCATCGGTATAATTTTTTACAATCGTGAAAAGTTTCATAAAAAATAAATTCCATAAATTTTGTGGATCTAGAGAATGGATCTATATATTACACCCTGTATTTTTCATACATGTATTTATATACATGATAAAACCTAAGTATATATTTTTATAGTTTTTGACAAACTAATGTAAAAAGTTTCATCAGAAAGAAAAAAAAAATTTTAAATCAAAGAATTTTCAGGAATTTTAGGGAACAGTTCGGTTTTTAAACACCCCGTGTATTTGTTCAATAGTATATTCTTCCTACAGAACATTGTAAAAGTTTCATCAAAAGAATTTTTAATTCCATGAATTTTGTTGATTTTTAGAGAATGGTTCGGTTTTTAAATCCTCTGTATTTCTTAATTAGGATATTTTTCCTATAGAACATTGTATAAAGTTTCATCAAAAATAATTTTTTAATTCCATTAATTTTGAGGAATTTAAGAGAATGTTTCGTTATTATTAAACACTCTGTATTTGCTTCGTTAATGAGTTTCATAATAAATCCTTGATGGAATTTTAATAAAAAAAAAATTCCATGAATTTTGGGAGTTTCAATATTGGTTCAGTTTTCTTAAACACCCAGAATTTTTTTAATTAGTATAGTTTTCTTACAGACCATTGTGAAAAGTTTCATAAAAAAATATTCAATGAATTATTGTGGGGATTCTTAGAGTATGGTTTGGTTTCGTTAAGCACCCTGTATTTTTTCATTAGTATAATTTTTTATAATCGTGAAAAGTTTAATAAAAAAAAATTAAATTCCATAAATTTTGTGGCTGTAGAGAATGGTTCTTTATTTTACACCCTGTATTTTTTCATAAGTATGTATTCATATACATAATAATACCAAAGTATATATTTTTTATAGTTTTTTTACAAACTATTGTAAAAGTTTCATCAGAAAGCAAAAAAAAATTTTAATCCACGAATGTTTAGGATTTTTACGGAACGGTTCGGTTTTGAAACCTCCTGTATTTTTCATTAGTATAGATGTCTTAAAACTATTGTACAAAGTTTCATCAAAATGAATTTTCTAATTCCATGAACTTTGAGGAATTTTAGAGAATGGTTCGTTATTTTTAAACACTCTGTATTTCTTAATTAGTATATTTTCCTACAGAACATTGTATAAAATTTCATCAAATAAATTTTTAATTCCATGAATTTTGTTGATTTTTTAGTAAATGGTTAGGTTTTTAAACCTCCTGTATTTTTCATTAGTATAGATTTTTACAAACCATTGTATAAGGTTTTATCAAAAATAATTTTTAATTCCATGAGTTTTGTTGATTTTTAGGAAATGGTTAGGTTTTTAAACCCTCTGTATTTCTTAATTAGTATATTTTCCTACAGAACATTGTATAAAGTTTCATCGAAAAGAATTTTTAATTCCATGAATTTTGAGGATTTTTAGAGAATGGTTCGTTATTATTAAACACTCTGTATTTGCTTCGTTAGTTAGTGTCATAATAAATCCTTGATGGAAGTTTAATAAATAAAAAAAATTTACATGAATTTTGGGAGTTTCAATATTGGTTCAGTTTTTTAAACACCCAGTATTTTTAATTAGTATACATAGTTTTCTTACAGACCATTGTGAAAAGTTTCATGAAAAATATTCAATGAATTATTGAGGATTCTTAGAGTATGGTTTGGTTTCGTTAAGCACCCTGTATTTTCTCATTAGTATGATTTTTACAATCGTCAAAAGTTTCATAAAAAAATAAAATCCATAAATTTTGTGGATGTAGAGAATGGTTTTATTTTACACGCTGTATTTTCATAAGTATGTATTCATATACATAATAATACCAAAGTATATATTTTTTACAGTTTTTCTACAAACTATTGTAAAAGTTTCATCAGAAAAAAAAAAAAAATTTTAAATCCACGAATGTCCAGGATTTTTAGGGAACAGTTCGAATTTTTAAACACCCCGTATTTTTTCGATAATTAGTGCGGTAAGAGTCCCCCGACGGAAGTTTCGTACCAAAAAATTTTCAGTTCCTTAATTTTTACATTTTTTAACGTTCGACATTTTCCAACACTTTGTATATAAAACGGTCCTACGCACGTCAGAGAACCCCTCGAAGCGAAAGAACCGAAAATTTCCTCGAATCTGTAATTTTTATTTTTTCTCGTCAATTTTATCGTAACACCCCGTACATCGAGCTTTTTGAGTCGCACTGTATATAAGCGAAGCGACTTGAAGTGTGCCATATTGTCTAGCTCACTGATACCACCTATTCATTCTATTTATGCAAAGTTCAATGCAAATAGCAATAGCGGATGGAAATATTTGACAGCTGTTCTATGGCTTCCGTCATTTTGACCCCGTCTTGGTCTGCCATATTGTCTAGCTCACTGATACCACCTACCTATTCGTTCTATTTATGCAAAGTTCAATGCAAATAGCAATAGCGGATGGAAATATTTGACAGCTGTTCTATGGCTTACGTCATTTTGACCCCGTCTTGCTTAGGATTTTCGCAAATTTCGATACAAAAACGAATTCAAAACCAAACGCTCGCATAACACAACGTATCTAGAGACTTCAGATTTACCGTTTTCGGCATTTGGGGGGCTCCGGTCGGCCCATTTAGCGAAATTTTCTGCGATTTATTCGGAAATGTCACCGCGCACTCGCCATTTGACGTCGCAAATTTTCGCAATTTTACTATAAAATCGAATTTTAAAAACAGATCTGAGGCACACGACACATTGTAGAAGGTTCAAAGTTTACGTTTCGATATGGCTTTATGGAAATAAAGGGGTACTTACTTTGCAAAATGTAACGTTTGAAGGTTTTGTGAGGACCCGCCATATTGCCAGGCTCTTCTCCACGTCTCGGTTCGGTATTACGCAAAATTCGATACAAATTCGAATTCAAAACCCAGCGCTCGCATAACAGAAAGTATCTAGAGACTTTAAATTTACCTTTTCCGGCCTTGGCGGGTCTCAGATCTGCCCGTTTAGCGAACGTTCCTACGTTTTATCCGGAGCTGTCACCGGCCGTGCACCGTCCGGCTAGCCGTTTGACGTTTCGGACGGCCGAGCGAAGGCGAATGCAGCCGAACGTGTAATTGACCAAAACTTTCGCTATTTTCCTATAAAATCGAATTTTAAACCTAAATCTGAGGCACGCGACACATTGTAGAAGGTTCAAAGTTTACGTTTCGACATGGCTTTGGAAAGGAATGCGAGAAAATACGAAAATATCGAATCCGAAATAGTTTGACGTCTACCCATATCCGACTGACGTTTCTCCGATTCCCGGGCGATAAGCTCCTCCTCCGCTATCTCCATCCCTCTCGCCGAGAACGGCCGGCGAGGACCCTCGAAAAACGGAAAATTTACCTAGAAAAACGCGAAAAACGGCCCGCCGAGCGCCTCGTCGCGACGGAGAAAGGACCAAATCAAGAGACTCGCCCGCGACCGCGTCCCCGACAGGCTCGCCCGAAAAACCACGCGCGCAGCGTAACCGGCCTCCGGGCGGCTTCCGGACTTCCGATAAGGGGCGTTTTTCGACTTTTGTCTCGTTTCCTCGCGAAAACGGAAAAGTAACGCCGGCGGACCTCCGGAAAAACGCAAAATTCGCCCCGAAAAAGGTAAAAGAACCCACCGAAATACGCCTAAGCGACAACCCAGGACCGAACTCGACTCCGCGCACCCGGGCTCGCCGCCGCGCGGCTCGCAAAAAAAGCCTTTACCCGGACACTTTGCCCCTTTTCTCACCCCCCGGTGGGAGCGAGAGGAAATCACGCATTTTAATATAATAGAACTAGAAAGGTGGCAAGTCGGCATTCGCCGACTTGACCTTTCTTGAGTAGGGTTAGTTTTTAAACACCATGTATTTTTCGATAATTAGTGCGTTAAGAGACCCCGATGGAAGTTGAGTAAAATAAATTAGTCAGTTCTCTTAATTTTGAGATTTTTAACGTTCAACATTTTTCCAACACTTTGTATATAAAACGGTCTTTCGTACATCCGACAACCCATCCGAAGCAAAAAAATAAATTTATTCCATGAATATTGGGAGTTTCAATATTGGTTCAGTTTTCTTAAACACCCTGTATTGTTTTCATTAAAATAGTTTCCATATAGACCATTGTTAAAAGTTTCATCAAAGGAATATTATACTCCCATGAAGGTTTCTGGAGAACGGTCGGTTTTTAAACACCCAGTAGTTTTTAATTAGTATAGTTTTCTTACAGACCGTTGTGAAAAGTTTCATTAGAAAATATTCCATGAATTGTGAGGATTTTTAGAGAATGGTTTGGTTTTGTTAAACACCCCGTATTTTTTCATCAGTATATTTTTTTTACAATCGTGAAAAGTTTCATAAAAAAAATTAAATTCCATAAATTTTGTGGATCTAGAGAATTGGTCTTTATTTTACACACTGTATTTTTCATAAGTATGTATTTATATAGCTACATAATAATACCTAAGTATGTATTTTTATAGTTTTTACAAACTATCTTAAAAGTTTCAACAAAAACCAAAGAGTTTTTAATTTCAAGTTTTAGGATTTTTAAAATGATTCGATTCTCTTAAACACCCCGTATTGTTCTCATGAAAATAGTTTCCATATAGACCATTGTTAAAAGTTTCATCAAGAAAATATTATACTTCCATGAAGGTTTATAGAGAATGGTTCATTTTTTTTAAACAACCAGTAGTCTTTTAATTAATATAGTTTCCTTACAGACCATTGTGTTCATAAGAAAATATTCTATGAATTGTGAGGATTCTTAGAGAATGGTTTGGTTTTGCTAAACACCCTGTATTTTTCATTAGTATAATTTTTTACAATCACAAAAGTTTCATAAAAAAATAAATTTCATAAATTTTGTGGATCTAGAGAATGGTTCTTTATATTACACCCTATATTTTTCATACGTATGTATTTATATACATAATAAAACCTAAGTATATATTTTTATAGTTTTTGACAAACTATTGTAAAATGTTTCATCAGAAAGCAAAAAAAATTTAAATCCACGAATTTTCAGGATTTTTAGGGAACAGTTCGGTTTTTAAACACCCGTATTTGTTCAATAGTATATTTTTCCTACAGAACATTGTAAAAGTTTCATCAAAAGAATTTTTAATTCCATGAATTTTGTTGATTTTTAGAGAATGGTTCGGTTTTTAAACCTCCTGTATTTTTCATTAGTATAGTTTTTAACAAACTAATGTGAAATGTTTCATCAAAAGAATTTTTAACTCCATGAATTTTGAGGATTTTTAGAGAATGGTTCGTTATTTTTAAATCGTCTGTATTTCTTTATTGCGATATTTTTCCTACAGAACATTGTATAAAATTTCATCAAAAGAATTTTTAATTCAATGATTTTGAAAAATTTTCCATGAATTTTGGGAGTTTCAATATTGGTTCAGTCTTTTAAACTCCCAGTAGTTCTTTAATTAGTATAGTTTTCTTACAGACCATTGTGAAAAGTTTCATAAAAAAAAAATAACTTCCATAAATTTCTAGATTTCTAGAGAATGGTTCTTTATTTTACACCCTGTATTTTTTAATAAGTATGTATTCATATACATAATAATACCTAAGTATATATTTTTTATAGTTTTTTTACAAACTATTGTAAAGTTTCATCAGAGAGCAAAAAAAACAAATTTTAATCCACAAATGTTCAGGATTTTTAGGGAACGGTTCGGTTTTTAAACCCCTGTATTTTTCATTAATATAGATTTTTACAAAGTATTGTATAAAGTTTCATCAAAAGAATTTTCAAATTCCATGAATTTTGAGGATTTTTAGAGAATGGTTCGTTATTTTTAAACACTCTGTATTTCTTAATTAGTATATATTTTCCTACAGAACATTGTATAAAATTTCATCAAACAGAATTTTTAATTCCAAGAATTTTGAAAATTTTTAGAGAATGGTTCGTTATTTTTAAACACTCTGTATTTTTAATTAGTATATTTTTCCTACAGAACATTGTATAAAGTTTCATCAAAAGAATTTTTAATTCCATGAATTTTGAAAATTTTTAGAGAATGGTTCGTTATTATTAAACACTCTGTATTTGCTTCGATAGTGAGTGTCATAATAAATCCTTGATGGAAGTTTAATAAATAAAAAAATTTTCCATGAATTTTGGGAGTTTCAATATTTGTTCAGTTTTCTTAAACACCCAGTAGTTTTTAATTATTATATATTTCTTATAGACCATCGTGAAAAGGTTAATAAAAAAATATTCAATGAATTATTGTGGTGATTCTTAGAGTATGGTTTGGTTTCGTTAAGCACCCTGTATATTTTCATTAGTATAATATTTTTACAATCGTGAAAAGTTTCATAAAAAAAAAATAAATTCCATAAATTTTGTGGATCTAGAGAATGGTTCTTTATTTTACACCCTGTATTTTTCATAAGTATGTATTCATATACATAATAATACCAAAGTATATATTTTTATAGTTTTTACAAACTATTGTAAAAGTTTCATCAGAAAGAAAAAAAAATTTTAAATCCACAAATATTCAGGATTTTTAGGGAACAGTTCAGTATTTTTAAACCCCTGTATTTTTCATTAATATAGATTTTTACAAACTATTGTATAAAGTTTCATCAAAAGAATTTTCTAATTCCATGAATTTTGAGGATTTTTAGAGAATGGTTCGTTATTTTTAAACACTCTGTATTTCTTAATTAGTATATTTTTCCTACAGAACATTGTATAAAATTTCATCAAACAGAATTTTTAATTCCAAGAATTTTGAAAATTTTTAGAGAATGGTTCGTTATTTTTAAACACTCTGTATTTTTAATTAGTATATTTTTCCTACAGAACATTGTATAAAGTTTCATCAAAAGAATTTTTAATTCCATGAATTTTGAAAATTTTTAGAGAATGGTTCGTTATTATTAAACACTCTGTATTTGCTTCGTTAGTGAGTGTCATAATAAATCCTTGATGGAAGTTTAATAAATAAAAAATTTCCATGAATTTTGGGAGTTTCGATATTGGTTCAGTTTTTAAACACCCAGTAGTTTTTAATTAGTATACATAGTTTTCTTACAGACCATTGTGAAAAGTTTCATGAAAAATATTGAATGAATTATTGTGAGGATTCTTAGAGTATGGTTTGGTTTCGTTAAGCACCCTGTATTTTCTCATTAGTATGATTTTTACAATCGTCAAAGTTTCATAAAAAAATAAAATCCATAAATTTTGTGGATGTAGAGAATGGTTTTTATTTTACACCCTGTATTTTTCATAAGTATGTATTCATATACATAATAATACCAAAGTATATATTTTTACAGTTTTTCTACAAACTATTGTAAAAGTTTCATCAGAAAGCAAAAAAAAATTTTAAATCCACGAATGTCCAGGATTTTTAGGGAACAGTTCGAATTTTTAAACACCCCGTATTTTTTCGATAATTAGTGCGGTAAGAGTCCCCTGACGGAAGTTTCGTACCAAAAAATTTTCAGTTCCCTTAATTTTTACATTTTTTAACGTTCGACATTTTTCCAACACTTTGTATATAAACGGTCCTACGCACGTCAGAGAACCCCTCCGAAGCGAAAGAACCGAAAATTTCCTCGAATCTGTAATTTTTATTTTTTCTCGTCAATTTTTATCGTAACACCCCGTACATCGAGCTTTTTGAGTCGCACTGTATATAAGCGAAGCGACTTGAAGTGTGCCATATTGTCTAGCTCACTGATACCACCTATTCATTCTATTTATGCAAAGTTCAATGCAAATAGCAATAGCGGATGGAAATATTTGACAGCTGTTCTATGGCTTCCGTCATTTTGACCCCGTCTTGGTCTGCCATATTGTCTAGCTCACTGATACCACCTACCTATTCATTCTATTTATGCAAAGTTCAATGCAAATAGCAATAGCGGATGGAAATATTTGACAGCTGTTCTATGGCTTACGTCATTTTGACCCCGTCTTGCTTAGGATTTTCGCAAATTTCGATACAAAACGAATTCAAAACCAAACGCTCGCATAACACAACGTATCTAGAGACTTCAGATTTACCGTTTTCGACCTTTGGGGCTCCGGTCGGCCCATTTAGCGAAATTTTCTGCGATTTATTCGGAAATGTCACCGCGCACTCGCCATTTGACGTCGCAAATTTTCGCAATTTTTACTATAAAATCGAATTTTAAAACAGATCTGAGGCACACGACACATTGTAGAAGGTTCAAAGTTTACGTTTCGATATGGCTTTATGGAAATAAAGGGGTACTTACTTTGCAAAATGTAACATTTTGAAGGTTTTGTGAGGACCCGCCATATTGCCAGGCTCTTCTCCACGTCTCTGTTTGGTATTACGCAAAATTCGATACAAATTGGAACTCAAAACCCAGCGCTCGCATAACAGAAAGTATCTAGAGACTTTAAATTTACCTTTTTTGGCCTTGGCGGGTCTTCAAACGGCCCGTTTAGCGAACGTTCCCAAGTTTTATCCGGAGCTGTCACCGGCCGTGCACCGTCCGGCTAGCCGTTTGACGTTTCGGACGGCCGAGCGAAGGCGAATGCAGCCGAACGTGTAATTGACCAAAACTTTCGCTATTTTCCCTATAAAATCGAATTTTAAACCTAAATCTGAGGCACGCGACACATTGTAGAAGGTTCAAAGTTTACGTTTCAACATGCATTTCTGGAAACGATTGCGAGAAAATAGGAAAATATCGAATCCGAAATAGTTTGACGTCTACCCATATCCGACTGACGTTTCTCCGATTCCCGGGCGATAAGCTCCTCCCGCGCTATCTCCATCCCTCTCGCCGAGAACGGCCGGCGAGGACCCTCCGAAAAACGGAAAATTTACCTAGAAAAACGCGAAAAACGGCCCGCCGAGCGCCTCGTCGCGACGGAGAAAGGACCAAATAAGGAGACTCGCCCGCGCCCGCGTCCCCGACGGGCTCCCGTGAAAACGTCGCGCGGAGCGAAATCGGCCTCCGGGCGGCTTCCGGACTTCCGATAATGGGCGTGTTTTTCTACTATTGTCTCGTTTCCTCGCGAAAATCGAAAACCGGCTGCCGCTGACCTCCTGAAAAACGCAAAATCCGCCCCGAAAAAGGTAAAAAGAACCCTCCGATATACGCATAAGCGACTATCCCGGGACCGAAGGGCGCTTCGCGCTTCGGCTCGCGCTCCGCGGCTCGCGAAAAAGCCTTTACCCGGACACTTTGCCGCTTTTCCACCCCGGTGGGAGCGCGAAAAACAACGGATTTTAATATATAGTAATTTCCTGTAGCTCCAGCTCTAGAACAACAGAAGCCGCCAAATCATTATTTAGTTATTATATATACTTTACTATTATCATTGCATTGTGGATATCTCTTTTATTTTAAGGGTTACTTTTTGTCGTTTGCTGAGTTAGATATCGAGCCATTAAAAGTAACATTTTAAGGCTTTGAGATTTACGACCCAGAGTAGCTTGTATAAATTTGTGTCTAGGAAACAATTTTAATAGAATAAATGTTTAAATTTGAGTATGGAATTATACTATTTGTTTGTGATTTTATTATGAATGATGTAGATGTAGATGTAGATATAGATATAGATATAGATGTAGATGTAGATGTAGATGTAGATGTAGATGTAGATGTAGATGTAGATGTAGATGTAGATGTAGATGTAGATGTAGATGTAGATGTAGATGTAGATGTAGATGTAGATGTAGATGTAGATGTAGATGTAGATGTAGATGTAGATGTAGATGTAGATGTAGATGTAGATGTAGATGTAGATGTAGATGTAGATGTAGATGTAGATGTAGATGTAGATGTAGATGTAGATGTAGACACAAACACGTAGCTGATGATACAATCAGACGTGCATTATGATACGTACATTAAGGATACACACTGGTTATACCTTTACTGCATGTGTGTTGAACAGTACAAGCACAGCGCTATAGGACACGATCCCAGGCGTTGGGTTTCCTTCTAGAAAGGCTTGCACTGCTAAGAAGTAACAACTTAGCAGTTAAATCATCCGCGTTTGCCAGACGGTTGTTGTTGGTATGGACAATAGCGCCCTACACACGCTCTATGGACTATGAAGTACTTTCAAGTGAGACAACTACTCTGTTTATGGCTCGACTGCTTATATAACACAGTTTACCTCTAGAAGCAACACAGACACGTGGCTGATGATACAATCAGACGTGCATTATGATACGTACATTAAGGATACACACTGGTTATACCTTTACTGCATGTGTGTTGAACAGTACAAGCACAGCGCTATAGGACACGATCCAGGCGTTGGGTTTCCTTCTAGAAAAGCTTGCACTGCTAAGAAGTAACAACTTAGTGGTTGAATCATCTGCATTTGCGAGACGGATGATGTTGGTATGGGCAGTAACGCTCTACACACTCTCTATGTACTCTGAAGTAGTTTCAAGTGAGACAACCACTTTGTTCATGAGTCGACTGCATATATATCACAGTTTCCCTCTAGAAGCAACACAAATACGTAGCTGATAATACAATCAGACGTGCATCATAACACATACGTTCAGGATACACACTGGTTATACCTTTGTGAACGATTTAATTGCCCAATTAGAGGAGTTGTAATTTCCTACAATTCGTTCAGTGTTGTCAATCACTGAGTTTCGACCCAGATTTCCTGAAATTGGACGATGGAACTTACGTTTTAATGGCAGAACCAGTGTGAATGATTTTCTGGAGAGGGTTGAAGAGTTACGCATCTCTAGAGGTGTGACGAAAGAGCAACTACTGAGATCGGCACCTGAACTATTCACCCAAGATTCTTTAATCTGGTACCGAACAGGAAACTTTGAATCATGGGATGAATTAACTGCGCAACTTAAGGACACGTTTCAGCCTCATGACTACGAGTACATGCTGTGGAACGAAATTTGCCACATGACACAAGGTGCTCGAGAGAAGGTTGTCAATTTTGTCTCTGTTATGGAGAATCTGTTCCGAAAACTATCACAGCTTCCATCAGAAGAAACGCAAGCGAAGTCTGTTACCCTATATCCAAATGCAATTAGCCACTCATTCTATCTATTCTATATCCGACCTAATTCGTCTCAGTAGAATCGTAGAGGAAACTGAAAAAAGAATCCAAAAGTTTGTACCACCACCAAGCAATCATAAAAGTTTACTAGAACCAGAATTAGCATACAGAAGACCGTACAACCAACCAATCCCTTCCATGAATACTCTTCAAGAGGTTCTCAACCATCGACTTCCCACTCTTCTGCAGTAATTTCAACCATTTCCCCGACACCTAATTTAGGATGTTCAGCTGCTAATCCTCCTTCCTCTTGTTGGAATTGTGGCGCAAATACCCACAAGTTCCGAGCCTGTGATAAACCTCGTAGGAAGTTTTGTTTCCGGTGTGGTTTGGGCAATGTCACAATGTTGTCATGTCCTCGTTGTCAAAAAAACGACAGAAGAGGTCACCTTAGGCCGCGAGGTTGACCACGATCTTGGTTTAGCGGCTGAACCTAAGTCTCAATGTATCCTTGACTTTATTTTCGCTCATGCGAAAAATGATACTCGCCCATACGTGCATCTCAGTATATATGGCAAAGACCTTTTTGAGACTTTTAGATTCTGGTGCTACCAGGACCTTTACAGGTGGACCAGGTTGAGAATGGTTGCAGACCACTTGTACCTTAAATACTGCCGACATGCAACAATGTACTGTTGCTAACGGACAGTTATGCCCGGTTATTGGAGTGGTATCCCTCCCAATAACTTTAAGTGGTTGAACCAGAATTTTCGACATTTTGGTAGCTCCTACACTCTCTCATGATCTGATACTAGGGATAGATTTTTGGAGAGTAATGCAAATTATACCAGACATGTTCTCGGGCAGCTGGTCATTTCTCAACCCCTCGGAGGTAAATACCCCAAAGATTGGGGCTATCCACTCTTCAGAGAGCCTTACTTCAGAACAAAAGAAGCAGCTTGAGCAGATACCCTAGATAGAGGACACTTTCCAAGCTATGCCCAGTATATTAGGCTGTAACAATTTGGTGGAGCATATTATTTGTACTGATTCCCCGCCAATAAGACAGATACATTATCCTATTTCACCTGCCCTCCAGAGACAAGTTTACGAAGAATTACACAAAATGTTAGCTGATGTAGTAGTGGAGCCTTTAAATTCTCCGTGGGCTTCACCCATATTACTCATCAAAAAACAGGACGGTCGGTACCGCGATGTTGTAGATTTCCGGCAACTCAATAAGGTTACCGCTCGAGATGCATACCCCTTACCTTTTGTAAGCTCTACCCTCAATAAATTAAGAGACGCCCACTACCTCACAACCCTTGATATTAAGACCGCATATTGGCAGATTCCGCTGTCGGAGGCGTCCAAACCAATCACCGCTTTTGTCATCCCTAACAGGGGACTATTCCAGCTTCGGCGCATGCCTATGGGTCTGCACAATGCTCCTGCCACTTGGCAACGATTCATCGACAGAGTTATCGGAATTGACCTCGAGAAGTACGTGTTCGTTTACTTCATCTGGAAATTCTTAAGGAAGGCATGACTCGCATTACTAATGCAGGATTAACACTTAACCGCGATAAGTGCCACTTTTGTAAACAAGAACTTCGGTATTTAGGCTACGTTGTGGGTGCCTCAGGATTAATGGTGGATCCTGGAAAAGTTGAGGCCATTGTGAAAATTCCCCCACCTCGCAATGTAACGGAAGTGCGACTCCTTATAGGTCTTGCCTCATAGTACCGAAGGTTTGTACCTAATTTCTCTTCCCTTATAGCGCCTCTTTGTAACTTTGTAAAGAAAAATAGAAAATTCATCTGGGATGATGCTTGTAACTCTGCCTTCAGGTCCCTGAAGGATTGTTTAGTTTCCGCCCCTATTCTGTCATGCCCGAACTTCCACCTTCCCTTTATTATTCAGACTGACGCATCTGATGTAGGCATGGGAGCTGTCCTCACTCAGGTGATTGACGGTCAAGAAATGGTCATTAGCTACCTTAGCAGGGCCTTGACCAAGAACGAGAGAAAATTTATTACCACTGAGAAGGAATGTCTGGCAGTATTCGGTATTGAGAAATGGAGACCGTATATAGAGGGTACGAAATTTACAGTCATAACAGACCATTACAGTCTAAAATGGCTCAATAACATCAAAGATCCCATTGGTCGTATTGCTCGTTGGGCTGTACGGATGCAACAATATGACTTTGATATCGTGTACCGTAAGGGAATGGACCATATAGTGCCTGATGTACTCGCTAGAGCGATCCCCGTCCTTGATTCGCTGGAATTAGACGTGGTAATGCCTGACGTTCCATCCGGAGATAAGTGGTATGATGAAATGTGTCTTAAAGTGGCTCAGACTCCACGTCGCTATTCTTTATGGAGGTTGGAAAGCAATCGCCTTTTTAAAAGAGTAGAGCTCAAGTACCCTAAGTTATTAGAGGAGTCAAAATCCTGGCTAATCGTTGTTCCTAAAGGTAAGAGGTCAGAGATTATCAAGGATAATCACGATCCTCCTACTTGTGGCCATTTAGGAGTT
The DNA here is from genome assembly GCA_025584915.1 of Monochamus saltuarius. Lineage (NCBI taxonomy): Eukaryota > Metazoa > Arthropoda > Insecta > Coleoptera > Cerambycidae > Monochamus > Monochamus saltuarius. Next base: position 43,687,231 of record CM046721.1, on the reverse strand, counting down.
TTTAAAACTTCCTCTCGTATTGCAGCGAAATATTATTGGCCCAAATTAAAGCAGGACTGTGCAAAATATATTCGAAGATGTTCGATTTGTCTCAGAACGAAACCTGAGCAAAAGCCTCCTGCTGGAAGGATGTTGAGCGTAACCCCAACCTTAACCCGTCCCTGGGAAGTTTTGAGTCTGGACCTTGTTGGCCCACTTCCGCGTCCTGCTGCATGATTCTGCTATATATTTTCGGTGTCCGATGTCTTCAGTAAATTCGTTCTTTTATTCCCACTTCGTGCGGCCACTGCCGTTAACGTGACCAAGACTTTTGAAGAAAATGTTATTTTGCTCTTTGGGGCTCCTGGAATAGCAATTATGGATAATGGTGTTCAATTTCGATCCAATCACTTCATTAAACTGCTCGAGAAGTACCATATTACTCCTGGACATATTGCTAATTATCATGCCCAAGAAAATCCCGTGGAGAGAGTCCACCGAGTTGTGAAAACTGTCCTCACTTCGTACGTTCGTGATAACCACCGAACATGGGACAATTATCTGGCTAAGTAGCAAGTGCTCTCCGCTCTTCTCGACATGAAACTACCCAGCTCACTCCAAACATTATAAAGTTTGGACGAGAAATTTGTTTATCTGGAGCAGATATCCATCCTCTAGTTGATAATTCAGAAGAGTTCAACATGTTAGGTCGCTCCGAGGCCCTGAAAGAAGTTTTCCAGGATGTATCCGGAAGATTGAAATAAGCTTTCGAAAGGAGTCGGAAATATTATAACTTGCGTCATAGGGACAAAAGGTTTCAATTGCATCAGCGTGTCTGGAAAAAGAATTACACCCTTTCTGATGCCAGCAAGGAGTTACCTCTAAGCTGAATCCCAAATACGACGGTCCTTATACCATAGTATATAGTATATTGTCTCCTTGATCATATGAGGTGGCTGATGATATCGGTCGGAGTCGTAGTGCCAAAAGATATCAAAGCACACCCTCCAGATGATCAGGTCTCTCTTACATATTTTCACATCTCATAGCTGCTGTAGTTATTTCGTTTGATTGGTCATAATATATGAAAGCATTCTTCTCTAGATAGAAGAGAAGGAAACTATCTTTCCGGGAAAGGGGAAGGTTGTTACGGGTTTATCTTGTCACCAGGTATAGGGCCGATTGTAATATTGTGGTGGCAATATTTAAAATATTTTTGCAAGAACTAGAAATGAACTGTTTGAGGGTGAAATTAAACATAATAAAAAATAAATGAATGGCTTTACATTGTTTTATGATCTTAATAGATACCTTTAAAAATACACTTTTAGCGCCGGCGCGTATAGGCAAAAACATGTTCAGTTTTTCGCACCGAAATAGAATTGAGGGTTTACAAGGAATTCTGTCTTGAAAGATAGCAGTCATTCACGCATTCTGTGGATTTATGTAAATTATAATTAAAAGTGTGTTGCATTTTACTGATTAGTGTATCTATAGCTGATAGATAGCAGTGTCAATCTGGATTTGCAATCGTACTGTGCAACATATATGAATTGCAAGAAAGGCCGCCCAATATCCAAGGTATTTAAATACATTATTTTCATTAATTCTGTAAAGCCATTTATGTAACATTTATGAGGTGCATTCAATCACCTGCCTTAACGTTTATTGCCCTCAACTACATTCATTTCTAGGCCTTTTTCTTACTCCCCGTGTTGCTGCCGTTAATTGCTGGTAATTGCAAAATATACAGTGGAAATAAAGAACCCCCAATAAGTACTGCAGTACAATCCGAGTCCCACGCGCAGAGGCGAACGTGCAGGCGACAGACCAGGGTGAAGGTACCAGGACATCCGACCCAGGCATCGAGGCTTCGCCCGCTCCTAACCTACAAACATCGGTCACCAGGTCTTATTAATTTTTCTACTCAGTAACTAATTAAATTAGTGACCTAGTAATTTCCCTTAAATTCCTATTTATTCACTTATTTACGACTATAAACCTGACAGTATATATACTAATAGGGACATAATTTTGCATATTTACCATATATGTGTCTAGGACACCGCGTTTATGTTTATGACCGCCCCTCCCGGGGTATTTTGACCTATTGCGGCCATAGATTTGACCAATCTCCTATTCGTGGCTATTTCATGTTTTGTTAAAACTATTGTTATTTGATTATTACGTATCATTAAAGTAGTTTGTTTAGTATACCTAAAATATCTTGTAGTTTTATAACAGCCTTGGTGCAACCGCAGAGACAGAGACTGCACCTCTACGCCCAATCTCCCTGAGCTGCGGGACTCTGCAACTTTGCACCCACTGTCAATAAGGCCAATATAACTTACAGTCTCGTTTTTTTAATATGCTACTATACCCAAGAGGGGGAGGACGTAGCACCTTCTTATTTGTTTAAGCTATACTGCGCTGATGAAGGGCAATAATATAGAAACAACGTTTTCCGCAGTTGCTTCGTTGTTCCTTTCTCCATTTTTATGGATCATCTAGCCGTTAAATTTTATCTTATCTTATATGTTATGATCCGTTTAGTACCTTTGGTTGTTTTATATTGTTCTGGCTGTCAACCTGACACAGTAGGTGCTGGACTCTCTTCCGCAGTGACTGTTGCTCTGGGCCTCGAAACCTAGGATGTGTGACACGAAGCTGTAATTAGAGATAGATGACTACTTGTCGTTCTCATGTATTCGTGTCATTTGTCCTTCCTTCTTTTTTCCTTCTTATTTGTTTACTGTACCAAATTTCAATATGACAGGACGTTTCGTTTCTAAATTATGCCCATAACATGAAAATAATTTTTTTCTCTGAAGCCCTGTAACTTCTAAACAAAGCACTTTTGGACTAAGCTAAATTTATCTAAATCGGTTTTATGTGATCACAAGAAGTTATGTTTAAGCTGGGTCCCATTACTTTCCACACACCCTGTATAGCAATGTTAACAAATATTTCTTTTTACAGTCAAATAAGTACTATGTAGTCATTATGAAATGATTTTCTTTCTTCTAATTTAAAAAGCTATAAGTTAAGTATAATTACAGAATTTCTTTTTACTTTTAATTTTTTTAATATTGGTAAAAAATTTCAGGTTAACAGAGATAACTAATGAACAGTATAGGTAGGTACTGCCACTATAACAATCTCCATGCATCATGTATTTATTGTTCTTCTAATCTTTTATACCTATTTATAACATTTTTTACTTCTCATACCTGTAACATGTACTGATAGCCCTTGTGCATTAATAAGTTCATAATACGGGCAGCGCGTCCCTCCTATTTTAATGTTCGTGCAACTGTGTATATTGGCCACGATTAGTAGTGCTTATTGGCGGCACCAAATAAAACCAAAATATAAAAAATATAATAGTCGAGTCCATATCAGAAATCTTTTTTATTGCTCATTACCTTTTGTTAAAGAACTCTCAACAAGCGTGATTAATTTATTTAAACATAAAAATAATATAAAAATTGCTCAAAAAACTGTCAAATCAATTAACAATTTATACACAAAACTTAAAGATGATATAATTAAAAGATCTAATGTTGTTTATAGTTTACCATGTAATAATTGCAATTTGAAGTATGTTGGTCAAACGTCTAGAATGTTAAATTCTCGAATTATATCACATAAAAGTGATTGTAGAACGGAAAAAAGATCTTGTCCTTTACCTGAACATGTATTAGATACAGGACATCATATTAATTACAATAATGCTAAAATATTACACATTGAAAAAAAATTAACTAAGAGGCTTTTTCTTGAGATGATGGAAATTAATAAGGAACAGTACTGTATGAATAAAAATTGGAAAATGGAAAATAATATTGTTGATGATTCCCAGAGTGATGAATAATATAGTTATTAAAATGGATTTAGTTTTTTGCCGTTAAGAACAAAAATGTTTTTCACTTTAGTGACTCTTTCTCTGCTAGATATTTCGAACAGTGTAGTATAATTATTGTTGTTGAATATTTTTTTAAAATTAAAAATTAAAAAAAAAATAATGTTCTTTATATTTGTGTTGAGAAAGTTGTTATTAATAATTGCTATTAGAACAGAGGAATGTATCTCTGCTGGTGGTTTTCAGTATATTAAAGTTTTTTTGATTAGTTGTAAAAAGTTGAAAAAATCACTGGGGCAGATAATATTCCGTATTTAAAACGTAGTTCATTCCTGTCATTATTTTTAATCAATAAACACCATGTGAATTCTAATTAGTACAGTACCTACAATATATGTATATAAAGCCTTTTTCTTCGCGAAGCCAGTTTATGAATTAACCTCAATTCACCTGTAAGTAGACTTATTAATTTTTAAAATATTATAGTAATAGTTTTTTGAAATTAATTGAAATTTTGATATTGAAATGCGTTCTATGAAACTAATTACATTGTATCTTATTGTAGCCCTGATGATGACAATAAACATTGTCGAAAGCTCGGCAGAGTAAAATAGAGTTTTACATATGTGGGCCAAATACACTTGCACCACATTTTGTATCGACCCACTTAGGAAGCGCCATCGTGGCGCCAGAACGATTCGGCAATGGACCCCAGCTGGGACAGTGAGCAGAAGCCGTCCTTTCCAAGAACGACCACCCAAACTGGAATTCTCGAAACATCCACCGAAACCGTCAGGGTGGCGCCAAGGAGAAAATATATAGTAGTACGACGCAGGCAGAAAACAAGACACTCCAACAAAGCTTCGCGTCGACAACATCTAGTCTGATATATCCTCTGCTTCTTTGTTTTAAATAAATATATTATTTTTACCGTTGTGAGAGCGTTTCATTTTGGCTGCACGACACAAGAAACCCTCAAGTGGTGACCCCGACGTGATCTTCAAACGTAATTTAGTGAAAGTACGCGATTTCTTTTTTTCTAAATTAGAGTGGTTTTAATTGTGTGCAACGCCGCGAAGCAAAATGAGTCTCAACGAGGAAAACCGCGTCGCAAACCCTACCGCGACGGAAGTGAACCATGTCGCAGTGAAACTTCCACCATTCATTTCGGACGATGCAGAGATGTGGCTTCAGGTAGTGGACCGAAGTTTTCGTTTGGCGCGAGTGACCAGTGAAGAGACAAAATTCAATTACCTCGTTACTGCTCTGGACAGAAGTGTGATGAGCGAAGTGCGCGACCTGGTGATGAATCCACCCCAGGATAAACCTTATTCCGCGCTTAGGGCAGCTTTAATAAGCCGACTAAGCACGTCTCAGGAGCAAAAGACGCGGCGGCTTCTAGAGCGCGAAGAGATGGGGGTTCAAAACCATCGCAATTCTTACGCCGCTTAAGGGCGTTAGCTGGGGCAAGTGTCTCCGAGTCGCTTCTACGTACCCTATGGACAGGACGCCTGCCGTCTAATGTACAGGCAATTCTCGCGACCCAGAAGAATGCCGCGTTGGACGACATAGCGGAGCTGGCCGACGCTGTTATGGAGACAGTGATGCCCGGTTCAGCACTCCAGGAAGTAGCCAGATCTACATCTAAGGACGACAGGTTTGCTCGCATCGAACAACAGCTTTTAGAGATGTCACAGGCAATGGCTAAGCTCTTCACAAAGAGTGAACCGCGACGACCGACAACGAGGACAACTAGGTCGCGTTCACGAGGCCGTTCGCGGAGCCGCGATAGTGATAGCGATCAGTGTTGGTATCACCAACGTTTTGGTGACCGCGCCCGCGAGTGTCGCGAACCGTGCGCGTATCGTTCGGGAAACGCGACGGGCAGTCGGTGATGGCGAACGTCGACGCGTGCCCGATTCCGCGCCGTTTGTACGTTACGGATACGTACTCTAAGGTCCAGTTTCTCGTCGATACGGGTGCTGACCTTTGTGTATATCCGCGCTCACTAGTCAAACAATCGCGATCAAAATCGGCATATGAACTCACCGCGGCGAACGGAACTGCAATTGCTACGTACGGCACAGTGACAATGACTTTAAACCTCCGGTTGCGTCGTTGTTTTACTTGGCAATTTGTCATCGCGGATGTGTCGAAACCCATAATTGGAGCAGACTTTTTATCCTTTGATGGACTACTTGTGGATGTGCGCAATAAAAGGTTACTTGACGAGACTACGCGACTTACGTCTCCAGGTCAACTCGTGGGTTCTGCGCCATCCTCGATTAGGACAATTTGCGGGGAATCCGTGTTTCACAGCCTGCTCAAGAAATATTCGGACATTACGCGTCCTGCAGCTCCTTCCGCGGCTGTGCAGCATCAAACCAGGCACTACATCAAAACGACACCTGGTCCCCCTGTCGCTGAAAAACCGCGTAGACTAGCGCCTGACAAATTACGAGCAGCGAAAAAATAGTTCGACGCTTTGCTCAGATTAGCCATCGCTCGTCCGTCAAGCAGTGCGTGGGCGTCACCCTTACATCTCGTGCCAAAAAAGGGTGAAGAATGGCGACCGTGTGGCGATTATCGCAGACTTAACGCGAGAACGCGTCCCGACCTTTACCCTGTGCGTCACATTCAGGATTTTGCGCAATCACTTCGAGGTAGAAAAATATTTTCGACCATCGACCTGATTCGCGCATTTCATCAAATCCCCGTTGCAGAAGAGGATATTCCCAAGACCGCGATAACAATACCTTTCGGTATGTTCGAATTTACGCGAATGACGTTTGGTTTACGCAATGCGGCCCAGACCTTCCAGCGATTCATCGACGAAGTATTACGAGACCTGGATTTCTGTTATGCGTACATCGATGACATCATCGTAGCTTCATCGTCCGAAGAGGAACACCTGCGTCACCTGGAAGTATTGTTTCAACGATTGCGAAACTACGGCGTGGTTGTAAATCCCGGCAAGTGCGTTTTCGGACAAAATCAGGTGAAATTCCTCGGTTACCTAGTAAACAGTGACGGCACGCGTCCGCTCCCCGAAAAGGTCGAGGCAATAAAAGACTACCCGCTGCCTACGACAATAAAACAATTACGGCAGTTTCTTGGTGCCCTAAACTTTTACCGTCGGTTTGTGCCCAACGCAGCAGGTGTCCAGGCGCCCTTAAATGACCTGCTAAAAGGGACCAACAAAGCTAACGCAGCAATAAATTGGACGGAAACCGCGACAAGTGCTTTTGATGCCGCTAAATCGAGTTTAGCACGTGCAGCTTTACTTGCGCATCCCGAAGTAAATGCGCAGATTACTCTAGTGTGTGACGCCTCAGATTTTGCAGTTGGTGCAGTTTTACAGCGAAATAGTGAGGACAACTGGGAGCCGCTAGGGTACTTTTCGAAAAAACTCAACCCGGCTCAATGCAAATACTCTGCTTACGATCGCGAACTTAGCGATTTATGAAGCAGTAAAGTACTTCCGGCATATGATAGAGGCAAGAACATTCGTCATTTACACCGACCACAAGCCTCTAACATATGCCTTCGCGAAAAAGTCGAGTCAGTGCACACCGCGACAGTTCCGCTATCTAGACTTTATTAGCCAGTTCACGACCGACATCCGTCACGTGGCTGGTCGCGAAAACGTGGTAGCGGATGCGTTGTTTAGGTGAACGAGATAAGCGCGACTTTAGACTACGAGGCGCTCGCTGCCTCACAACAAACAGACGACGAAATCGGCGCATACGTCAACGGACAACACAGCCTCATCCTAAAGCGGATCAAAATACCTGACACGAACGCGTCAGTATTTTGTGACATGTCTACGGATTCCGCCCGGCCGTTCATCACCAAGCCATTTCGCAGGATAGCCTTTGATTCGGTGCACCGTCTTTCGCACCCCGGTATCAACGCTACGGTGAAGCTCCTGACGCAACGTTTCGTCTGGCCGTCGATAAAACGCGATAGCAGACATTGGGCACGCTGCTGTGTCGAATGTCAGCGGGCAAAGGTAACGCGCCACGTGATTTCTCCGACTGGTTCATTTCAACCGCCGTCAACGAGATTCGAACATATCCACGTGGATATCGTCGTGATGCCGCCATCTGAGGGCTACCGCTACTGTTTAACCTGCGTAGACCGTTTCACCAGGTGGCCAGAAGCAATTCCGTTGGAGAACCAGGAGGCAGAAACTGTCGCCCGCGCTTTATACGCCAATTGGATCTGCAGATTCGGATCACCCCAGCGAATAACGACCGATCTGGGTCGTCAGTTCGAGTCACACCTATTCAAACGTCTGAATAGTTTATTAGGTACGACTCATCTCCGAACGACTGCATATCACCCCGCGGCAAATGGCATGGTGGAGCGTTTTCACCGCCAATTTAAAGCAGCTATCAAATGCCACCGAGACGAGCGTTGGACCAGCGTCCTTCCCACTGTGCTTTTGGGAATCCGTTCGGCGTGGAAAGAGGACATCCAAGCTACCGCGGCCGAGATGGTGTACGGACAACATCTACGCCTACCTGGAGAATTCCTTCATTCCCGCAGGACAGACGACGAGCCCAGCACCGGAGCGGACTTTGTCCAGGACCTACGACGTCATATGGAGAGCCTACGCCCTTCCGCAGTGAAACGCCATGGCGAGAAAACGCCATTCGTTTTTAAAGACTTGGCGACAACTAAACAAGTTTTTGTGCGTGTGGGTGGTGTAAAAACCCAATTACGGAATCCATATGACGGTCCCTTTACAGTGGTCAAACGCGACAACAAAACATTTACGGTGCTAATGCGTGGTCGCGAAGTGAAAGTATCTATAGACAGAGTCAAACCCGCCTACATTTTAAATGACGCGATGGATACCAGTGACCACAAAAGTGCGTTAAATTTGTCAACTTCCGTGCCATTAAAACCCGTGCCACCCGAAGTTACCACTAGGTCAGGTAGAAAGGTTCGTTTTCCTGACCGGCTGCAGATTTCATGATTCCCAATCATTGGCGAGGGGGTACCTGTGGGCCAAATACACTTGCACCACATTTTGTATCGACCCACTTAGGAAGCGCCATCGTGGCGCCAGAACGATTCGGCAATGGACCCCAGCTGGGACAGTGACCAGAAGCCGTCCTTTCCAAGAACGACCACCCAAACTGGAATTCTCGAAACATCCACCGAAACCGTCAGGGTGGCGCCAAGGAGAAAATATATAGTAGTACGACGCAGGCAGAAAACAAGACACTCCAACAAAGCTTCGCGTCGACAACATCTAGTCTGATATATCCTCTGCTTCTTTGTTTTAAATAAATATATTATTTTTACCGTTGTGAGAGCGTTTCATTTTGGCTGCACGACACAAGAAACCCTCACATAATTTAGCCTTCCTTGACCGTAGCCCTATTATTTTTTTATATTTTGGTATATATATATATATATATATATAACAATAGGGATATTTTAAGCCACTTACTTCGCTTTAGGAGAAACATTAAAGCATTTAAATAGTAGGTACACCCGTACTTAAAAAAATATAGATTTTTTTTGCTTCTTAAAAAATTTACACGAACAAATACAAGCCGGCAACTGTGCATAGAACATTATTGATACTGCGCATGAGCACAATGACTGATTACGTTGTTTGAACGTTAAATAAGTGGCTTAAAATGTCCCTAATAACACGCCGCGCCATGTGATATATATTGTGCACACTGTTGTAGCATATTTTTTAGAAATAGATGCTTATTACTTTAACAAGCCTCCTAGTTAACATTTAATGCTTTGGTGTCTAATGGTAGGCCACCCACATTTCAGAAATAAACCTCTAATAGTATGTCCTTATCTCCACTGAATTCCTTGGTGGCAAAAAATTAAGTGATTAACATTTTGTCTTTCTTGTATACTTAGTCATTAAAAGTGCTCTTATTGTTGAAATCCTTAGGATATAAATATATTACCTACATAAGTTTATGTGTAATATCAAATCTGGTTTTAATATTTAGGTAAGTTCTATTTTGTTGCATAGTATGTGTATTTTATATATGTTTTTATTTAATATTTAGGAGTCACTTTGAAAACACATTTTTTGGGAAATTAAATTTCACTGTCTGATACGACTATTGGCTTTTATTAATACAAAGCGAACCTCTCCCTGAGATCGTAGCCGCCCAAATTCGTCGCTTTGCTACATAAATTGGAACCCAACGGGGCCACATAGTCAAGAACAATGCCAGTAAATTATTCACCAGCAAAAGATACAGGGGCTGTACCAAGAGCAACTAGAAGTATGGCCAGGAAAGAAAATAATGCGCAGAAAAAAAATCCAGTATTCAGTACACCACCACTGGATGAAGCCAGAGGTATAGGACAGCAAGAACATTTTTCGGTGCCAGAGAAAGTACTAACACCTGGACCACTTCCGGTACATCATCCAGAAGTGCAAGCAGAACTGTCAAGGAGTATACCAATGGTAAACCCAAACAGCAACAATCCAGGTAGGAGTGGTACTCTTCTCTACAATGCATGATTCAGCAGCTGCAGCAACGTTGCCTTTTCCACAAATAAATAGCAATTTATTAAATATTCCTTTGCTTATAGATAGTACAGTGCAACGTACGATTAAACAGTTATTACATACAGATGTAATTAACATAGCTAACTACCCACCTAAAAATACAGGATTAGATAAGTCGGAACAAAATGCAATTGTCACTGAAAAAATTTTACAACCGAATTTAGGGCATTATGTAACGTCTAGTTTAAATAATACTTTACCTTTAAATAATTCACAAACAAATATGCTAGGAAATTCTATACATTCAAGTACGGTGGCAGATGTAAACACAAACTATGCAACAAATAACCAGAACTTTAGGCAGAACATTCCATTCTATCACATACGTGCAAGTAAACTTATGCCAAATTTCGATGGCAGTGGTGCTTTACACCCTGTTGATTTTATTAATCGTTTAGAGCAGATTGCAATAAATTATAATATACCTGATAGGGACTTAGCATTTTGGTGTTATAGTTTGTTTACCGATAAAGCTAAATCCTGGGCCGAGGGTCTACTTTTGTCCTTTGGAAATTTTGAAGCTATTAAAACTTCTTTTCTTGACCACTTCTGGAGTTACAGTGTACAACAAAAAAAGAAAGACAACTTGAAGAAAAAGGTAAATTTATAAATAGAGAAGATAGAAATTTAGGTTATGTCAATTATTTTCTACAAGTCGCATTTGCACGACACTTACAGCCAGGTTATACTGAACCTGAATTGGTAGGCATAATATTACGTCATTATCCTTTGCAATTTCATCAGCTTTAATGGGCACATTAACAATTCACGAAGCATTAAATAAACTAAGATTAGCAGAACAGTCTATACCGGAGACTCACTTTTCACGCGAGTTCCGCATACAGGGTGATAGAAATGAGAATTCAAATTTTAATAAAAATCATTTTAGAAAAATAAATGAAATAAATGGGCCAGAATTAAATATGTGTAGCAACGATTCTATATCGGAAAACTAGTACCCCCTCAGTGTACGAGTTCTTCTATGGGGACGGAAACAAAAAGAACTCAACCATTTTGTAATATTTTAAATAATCCTAGAAAGGATCTTCTTCAAGAATGTGATTTTGATCATACAGTATTAAATTCTCGTACACCAGTTATTATAATTACTATAAACAATTATCAATATCCAGCTTTAGTAGATTCCGGAAGCGAAGTTTGTGCTTTTTCGGAATTAGTGGGAAACAATTTGTTAGAAGATAATTCGATCCCCATGTTTCCTGTCAGTGGCGTACGGGTCTCGGGGGCATTTAAAAATAAACATAGAAAAATAACGCACCAGGCGCTCTTGTGGTTTAAGCTATCGGAAAAGTTTTTTGAATTTGAATTTCTATACATTCCAGAGTTAATTTATCCTGTTATAATAGGGTGTGATTGGTTACGTTCTGTTAGTGCAAATATCAACTTAAGAAAAAAATGTATTTTAATTAATAGTGACGGATATACGGTGGAAATTCCGGAAGCACAGTTTAATCACAACTATGCAGCTCCTCATCACGTAGCTATGAGAACCAAGTCGATCAATCGGGCACCTCACATTTGTTATATAAATGTAATAAATGATAGTAGATTTGATGACGTTGTTCAAAATCTTGCGTTACCGGAAGATGATAAGATACGATTAAAAACTTTATTAGAAAAATATACTACCTTATTTTCGGATAAACCGGGATTAATTTCAGGTTATTCACATGAAATCAGTTTAAGTGATGACTCTCCATTTTTTCAAAAGCCATATCCAATTCCTATTGCCCATAGGTTGGCAGTTCAAGCAGAAATAGATCGTATGGTACAATGGGGGGTTATTGAAAGAACAAACTCTGCTCCTTATTGTAGTCCCTTAGTCACTATCGTTAAAAAAGATGGAAGTATTAGGGTGTGTTTAGACGCTAGGCGATTGAACAAAGTTATGCTACCAGACAACGAAACTCCGCGACCGGTTGAAGATATTTTAAAACATTACCTTCTATCAAATTTATGTCATCCTTTGATATCGGTTATTCGCAAATTCAGTTAAGGTAGCAGGATCGGAAATTTAAAGTGTATATACATGGTACTAAAACATATAGGTTTAAAGTACTGCCATTTGGCCTTAAAACGGATATGGCCTCTTTTGTAGGGCTGTGGATATAATACTAGGACCGGAATTTCGAGAGTTCGTTGTATGTTATGTAGATGATATTCTCATAATTTCAGAAACATTTGAACAACATATGGACCATCTTAATCGCTTCTTGTCTCGCATGTCTAATTCCGGTTTTACTCTACGTCTAAATAAATGTAAATTTCTTCTAAAAGAGATGACGTTCCTGGGGTACAAAATTAATAGTAACGGTATTCAATCGGACCCTTCTCGAGTTCAAGCCGTAATAGATTTTCCAGTTCCTAGGAACGTTAAGCAGCTTCAAGCTTTTCTCGGTCTGTGTAATTACGATCGCACTTTTTGTGAAAACTTTGCAGAAAAAGCTGAACCTTTATTTTATCTTTTGAGAAAGAAATCAAAATGGATTTGGGGAATTTCTCAAGAGGAGGCATTTCAGCAACTCAAAATCTAATAGCAAAAGAGGTATTGTTGTATCATCCAGTTGAAGGAATACCTTACAGTGTACAGACGGATTCTAGTGATTTCGGAATAGGGGCTCAATTGTATCAAATCGTGGAAGGAAAACAAGTTATAGCATATGCTAGTCGACTGCTTCTGGATAGAGAAAGGTCTTATTCGATTTGCGAAAAGGAAGCTCTTTCGGTTGTTTTTGCTCTATCCAAGTGGAGAATTTACTTGCTAGGATCGAAATTTTATATACTCACTGACCATAAAAGCCTAGTTTATCTAAATACCTGTAGATTACTATCACCTCGGATAACCAGATGGGTATTAGCTTTACAAGAATATGATTTCGAAATTAGACACGTTTCTGGACGGGAAAATACCATCTCAGATATTTTGTCTAGACATCCTCCTTGTCGTCCTCCGGTTCCATCAGATCGGTGTTTTAAAATATTGTGCTCATCAGTTCATCTAGATCCTAAGTTTAGAATGGAGATATTTGAACTGTCACAAGAACAAACGCTAGATCCAAAGCTTTCAAAAATCGTGGAAAAGATAAAAAATAACCCTGCAGAAAATAGTAAGTTTGTAATTCATGATGATCTATTGTTTATAAGAAAACGGAAGAAGAGCATTGTTTGGTATGTATTCCTCAATCTAAAGTTCAAACAGTAGTGGAGGGTTTTCATACAGCTTTGGGCCACTATGGTGTTTACAAAACTTGGGCGGCGTTGAAACGAGAGGTTTGGTGGCAAAACATGCAGCGAGATGTAAAACGAATTATTAAAAGCTGTGAAATTTGTCAGAAGGCTAAAGTTTCCGCTCTTCCCAAGCCAGCTTTACAATCTATTCTGCCTAATGGTCCTGGAGACCTCTTAGCACTAGATCTTTATGGGCCTCTGCCACGGTCTCGAGGAGGTGTTTCATATCTCCTTGTGGTTTTAGACGTTTTCACGAAGTTTACTTGGTTGTATCCTCTAAAAAAAGCGACTTCCATAACTATAATTAATTGTCTGAAAAAGGATTTATTCCCAAATTCGGAAGTCCCCATCGAATTCTTACGGATCATGGCACTCAGTTTGTTTCGAAGTTGTGGGAAAAATTTCTGTCTTCTATGAATATTAGGATGATACATTCTTCTATTAGGCATCCAGAATCAAATCCCGTCGAAAGGAGTATGAGAGAATTAGGACGATTATTTCGTACTTTCTGTCATGCGAAACATTCAAAATGGGCTTACGAAGTACATCGAATAGCTGAAATTCTCAATTATATTGTTCATGAGTCTACGGGATTTACTCCCTATGAACTTCAAACTGGAAAATTACCACCTATGTTGTTATCTAATTTGATCGAGTACCCTACTTCCATGCCACAATTAGATTCTCATGTCAAAATATTTTTGGCAAAAAATGCTTTAACCTCTATAGCAAACCGACGGCGTGAAAAGGAGCCGAAGAAAACATATGAAAATTTCCAAGTCGGAGACTTGGTTCTTGCGAGCTAATGCTATTTCTTCTGCTATTGCCGCAGAAACTAAAAATTCATGCTGCTATTTGAGGGGCCGTATCGAATCAAAAAAATTATTGGAAGCACTACCTTTGTACTAGAAAATCCTGAAAACAATACTGAACGTGGTATGTTTCACATGTCTCACTGTAAAAAATATGCATTGTGAAATTATACTTTGAAAGGCATTTCCCTGGTCCTTTCAATGTCGGGGGCAGATGTAGCATATTTTTTTTAGAAATAGATGCTTATTACTTTAACAAGCCTCCTAGTTAACATTTAATGCTTTGGTGTCTAATGGTAGGCCACCCACATTTCAGAAATAAACCTCTAATAGTATGTCCTTATCTCCACTGAATTCCTTGGTGGCAAAAAATTAAGTGATTAACATTTTGTCTTTCTTGTATACTTAGTCATTAAAAGTGCTCTTATTGTTGAAATCCTTAGGATATAAATATATTACCTACATAAGTTTATGTGTAATATCAAATCTGGTTTTAATATTTAGGTAAGTTCTATTTTGTTGCACAGTATGTGTCTTTTATATATGTTTTTATTTAATATTTAGGAGTCACTCTGAAAACACATTTTTGTGAAATTAAATTTCAGTGTCTGCTACGTCTATTGGCTTTTATTAATACAAAGCGAACCTCTCCTGAGATCGTAGCCGCCCAAATTCGTCGCTTTGCTACACTGTTCGGACGCTACACCACGACACGCCACGCCATGCCATCCGACGTGTTTTGCAAAGAGAAATAGAAAACTTGTACCTACTCATTTGACTGTTCTTTTTAGCTACCTAGTACATAAGTAGATATATTTTGTGATATATTTTATATAAATTAAAGTTTTTTCAGATCTGAATAATTACGTTTTATTTTTAAAATATTAAGCTCATGCACAGTTAAACAACCTGACAATGATCATCTGATATGTTTCATCAAATTTGTAAAATTTATATTGGTTTTTATTTTATGAGATTGCTTGTTTCAAGGGGGCTCAAGCCTCTCTCAGCAAAAGATATTCCGCCGCCAATGTACGTGCTACTAAATATCTAGATAATGCTATAAAATTCTTACTTGACGCAGTTTCAAGCCTTCTAGCCATAGCTAAATAAATTACTTTTAACCGTTAATAAGTAGGGCTCAACTATACTCTGTTACCAACAGCAATAAGTTATATAGTTACTTTTAGCAGAAGAAGAAATAGAAAACGTGTACATATTCAATGTGAGAAAGTGCTATACTTATTGGTCGATTTGGTATATTTCTATTATGTCAGTAGACACTAATGTTTGAATAGAAGTTGATTTAAGTGACAAAAAGATTTAATGTAGCAATAAATTTAATAAAAGACTAACATTTTGACAAACACTCAGATGTTCACAACTGAAAACTGTATTGGAAAATACGAGCAGTGAGCAATTTTATTTACAAAAATTTAATATTAAAAAATTGATACTACTTACTATCTGCAGCAATAATAATTCGTATCTTGCCTAAATTTTGAATAATGTCTTTTGGGAGTACTTCATCTCTGAAGTTTAGTTCAAGTACATTTACTGGATGTTTTACAATGTTTTTATTTCTTTCTATATTACTTCTAATTAGGTTGAGAAGATTTCCTTTATTTACATCTGAAACAAAAATTAAAATTTTTAAAAATATAGTAAAATAAAATTATTTGTTTTACCTGTACAGAATACTGGAGCGAACATTGAGGCAACTATACTTGTTAGGCCAACTCCTGATCCTAGTTCCAAAATATAGGAATCGGTTGATAAAATACTATGATGATTATGTATTAACCAATCAGCGAGCATTAAAGATCCCCTCCAAATTTGTAGTCCAACTAAGTCAAGCACAGTGCTTTTCAAGTGTTCTAAAATAAGGTTTTAAATTTTCTACTTAATAAATAAAATAAATACATTTCTTCTATTGTAATATGTTTACATGGAAACTTTTCATTTGTAATTCATGAGTAGCAAGTTTCCCACAAGAAAACGTGAGTACAGTGGCCGCAACATAAAGATTTCCAAATCAACACGTATACTATTTTTAAGGGTGAGCCAGTGGAATATTAACAGAAATTTTGGGAGGTATCAATGATTAGGTCGTGTCAATAATTGTTTTTGTCTAGGCATATGTGTGACGGATGAACAGTTAAACCGTCATAATTGAAACAAATTATCGGGCTGAAAACCTTTATGTTGCGACGAGTGTACATATGTAGAAATGTCCCTTATGTACGTCTATAGAGGTTATGTACAGAATATCCCGAAATTAGCTGATAATTTATCAGCGCATTCCACCACTAAAGGCCTCCATTCCTAAACCGACGAGTAGCGTGTGAATTTTTGTACGACCAAATGTGGCTGTTATGACTGCAAAGAAATTAGCTTGGTTACAGTTTAAAAAATATTTAACATTGAGATTACAAAACTCCAACGTATCTAATAATATACCGAGTAATAAACCATTTAGGTACTGTTCCGACTTAATGTAATGTGAGTGAGAGAGCCTAGCATCTATCATTAGAATAAGTTCAGTTCTTGTTTTACGTTGAAGAGGGTATGTTGCCCTTTCCTTTGTTCTCAATATGTGCAAATTAAATGATAATTAAACTAACAAATATATAAGTATTCAAGTTTTTTATTACACAAATGAAAAGAAGTGCAGTTTAGCAAGAATCACGACAGGTATATTACATAAAAAACCTATACCCAATGGGTAAATTATTAAAAGAAGCTGAAAAGTGTTTCATGTTTAAATAATAAAAAACCATAGTGTTGTCAATAAAAAAACTGCCTGAAGACCGAAACGGCACGCCTCTGATCTGATGCTCATAAAAGTTATCGAAAGTGAATATTGACCTACCGTATTATTAAACTATTATTATTTTATTGTATTAAAATAAATGTTTTTGAATGTTAGGTTATTAGTTTAATTAATAACTTTGATATTACGTTTTTACTACTTTTTTCAATTGTATATGAATTTTTAGTATTACTCGTAAGTACAATTAATTATTCAGTTTGTAGTTACGTACATATAGCCTAGAAATTTATTGTTTTAAGTAGTATGGTACTGACCTGTTTAAAATGCCAGTTCGAGTAAAGCTGCACTCATCCGTTCATAGTACTTTATTAATAAAATTAGGATCAGCTGCAATTTTGATGCCAATTGCAAAATTCAAGACGGCTGGAGAAATCAGCAGGTTCTAAAGCTTGAACTTGAAAATGATACGGGTTCAGTGAGTTTTCTCGTAATATTCTGCAGACGTCGCTTTGGGATATATCCAATCGCCTTGAAATGGTTGTTGTAGAAATAGTAGGCTGCTCGTCAACTTAATTTAAAGCAGCTTCTATCACATTTAAGTCAATTTGCCGATGTCCCACAAGTTGGTTTCACGGAACCCGTATCGCGAAGGCGTTGAAGCACAAAAGTTCGCGTACTTGGAAAATGTCTGTTAGGGAAGCGTCTTCGATATTCCGCAGCAGCGGCATTCGCATTTCGTAAACATTCTCCGTATAAAACTACCATTTCCCACATTCGTAATTTGTAAAATTAAGTATTGTGAATTTACACCCAATACACGAGACCGAAATAAACAAACTACTACTTGTATTCTCTTCATCCCCCCTTCAAATGTGTGGTGTGATCTCCAAATTCGGGGGGAAAGAAATGCGGGAAATGCAGAAAGTGCGACTAAATGGTGGTAAATTTGAATAACACGCTGAAGTGTTAGACGATATTATGTATGTAATACTGATGTGGCAACGATGTTTCCTTCGACATTCGATTGTCATATGGCTGCGTCATCAGAAAGTTTGTAGCGTACCAGGAGCATCGTGTTACCGATTTTTATAGGGTGATTTGTTTATTTTTTAAAGGTTAACCTTTATTAGGCCGAATCCGTGGTTAAAATTAATGACATTATTACTGACTCACCCTGTATAAAAGGTAATATTTATTGCAAAATCTAGCCATTTTAATCTAGAAATACTTTATCTTAGTTATTTCGTATTATTGTTAATAAAAAAAAATGAAAAATTGATACTTTTGTAGGTACTAAAAATTATGTAAATATACAATATTAAGTTTTCCTGTTATATTTCTAAAATTAATATTAACTTCTCTAAAAAGATACCTAAGCATAAAAATATATTACTTACTAAACATCAATTTCAAAAAATATATAAAAAATGCTATTACTTTGTTCAATTTATTGAGTAATAGGTACCAAAAGTTCAATCAAATCAAACATTTTTCTTCCATATAGAACAGGTTGTATGAAATCTATGATTTTCTTCTAGATAAATGATATATTTTTATTATAAAATCTAAAAAAGCATAAATAATTTAGCAAGTTAAAATTAATTTAATTACATAAAAATTCCTAAATTGCGTCAGGCTGTCAGACAAAAATTAAAATGGAGAGGTTGCGTGCTTAGAATACATTGTAATAAATGTAAATGAGTATATATTTTTTTCTCAATCATTTGCACAAACGGATCTATTCTATTTTTCTAATAACATTGTTATCGTAATGACAAAAGAAATCTTTTTTTTTAATATAAACCAGGCATATCTATTCATATTCTGTGAAGGAATCAACTGAAAATAACCGGATAGGTCCGTATAGTGTGTGGAAAATGAGGGATCGATCTGTGTCCGGTCGCAGTCGCGGATCGTGTCCGAATCGGGTCTGAGTCGGCCTAGTAAATGGCCTGCTTGAGAAAGAACTTTATATAATCATCCCTTAAATCTCTGTATGGTTTCTTACAAATATTTTTAAAATCGTTCATATTAAATCAATAAAATTTCAATTTGAACATTACTATCACATTGCGAATCTAAAAATAATTTCACATTATTAGGTACAGGCGAGAAGCCTGAGTTAAATATCGGTATGTAGACAAAGCTACTATGGCGCCACTTTCAAGGTCACTAGCTCCGGATGGCATGGTGTCCATCGGAAGCAACCAAGGTGGAGTTAGTTCATCACTAAAAATTTTGATGAATGTAAATATAGTATTGTATATGGGTGTACTATTTCAGTTTATCTAAACTAAATAATATATATATTTAGGTATTAACAATATTGTGTGAAACTAACTACTCTGCGGACTAAAGCCCCGACCAGTGTTGATATTTATAGTGTTTTCATTAAATCAGGTTAGTAAATTCAGCTAGATAAATTTTTTAAATAATTATTGAATGGAGCTTTGTCTGTGGAATTGTTCATTAGCATACCTAGTTGTTTGGTATCAGAGAGCATACATATAAGATCATTGATAGGAATTGTAGGAGATTTGATTTATATTACCTTAAAATACCTTTCTAATACAGTAACAAATTTACTACTATCTTTTCTTTTTCTAATAAGAAAGAAAATATCGTGGTCAAGCAATACTGTAATATTTATACCTGTGACCTATATCTACGGTCTATACCTACCTATATTATTTATTTATTAGTCACTTTTTGTTGGTGATTGTTTACTTCTGATAATACATACGTGGTAATACAAAAAAAGTAATACATCGAAGTAGTTGCTACAAAAAAAATATATAGGCAATTCTCTTTAAAACACAAAAAATTACTAAATATTAAAAAGGTTTTGCAATATATCCGAAAAATCCGTGCAATATACCGGGTGTTCCCTATAAGATTCTCAGTGCGAATATCTCAGCTACTATTGCAGCCAGTGCAATGAAATTTGGTATACAGGCACTAGATGGCGTGTAGAATTCGATGATGGCATTAGTTTTTATACAGGGTGTTCGGTTTTGCAGAAAATTGATTTAATTAAGAATTTTGGGTAGTCAACCTCGGTAAAATTTGTATTTAAATTGAAATAACCTTATTATGAACACATTCTGATAAAAAAAGTCACGAAAAGATTTCATTTTATCATAAAAAAACGCCTATGAAAAGTCCCCAAATTTCATTGTTTTGTCATGCAAAATGTGTATAGCCTTCAGTCCAATTTACACACACACAACAACCGCATGGATAGACGTCAAAACGTAAAGTGACAGAAACTGTCAAAGCAAGTATAAGTATTTTTGTAGGAATTTTATTATAAATATGTAACGCCACGAGATACATTGAATGTGCGTACGTATTTGCAATAATGTTAGTTTTGTTTAAAAAAAATGAAATGTTGAGCTCGCGCTGATCTTTATCCGGC
This sequence comes from Monochamus saltuarius, assembly GCA_025584915.1. Taxonomy (NCBI): domain Eukaryota; kingdom Metazoa; phylum Arthropoda; class Insecta; order Coleoptera; family Cerambycidae; genus Monochamus; species Monochamus saltuarius. The sequence continues at coordinate 43,666,573 of CM046721.1, read as the reverse complement.
ATGAATATTCTGAAAATTTGTGAAACAATGTTTTTTTAATTGTAGAATAAGACTATTCTCAAACATAATAAAAGCGATAGAGGACAATCCCTACGAGCAGAAAACTAAATTTATGAACACGTCACATGCCCTTGGCTCTACTTGAATCTCACTGCCACAAAACAGCTCGCTGCTATGGTGCAGAGCCCGAGAGTCTCGAGACCCGAACGATATGTAAACTTAGCCTAGAGTTCCAAATAATGAAAATATTATAAAGTCTCCTCAACAGTTGGTAAAAATGTGTTAAAGCCTAGAAACAATCTTAAATAAAAATCTAATGGATTCCTTGAGTGAAAGCTTCAGTTCCAGTATTACAAAAATATATCTGTTACAAAAACTGCTCCACATCTATCAAATCTGAATAAAATTTCGAGCCATATACCTAGGTGTGCTACAAATTACATTCATACAGTAAAAAGCTTGATAGTACAAGTACTAAGTACAACGATTAATGGGAACTGAGAGGAAACACGAAGGAAAAATATCAGTGTACTTAGTACGTAATTATAACTTGCATATTATTTTTTTGCCTTTTTATATTGAATATACAAGTTGTAGTTTCTTGTACTTATATTTCATATTATCTACTTCATTTCAAAGAATTATGGGGTTAAATTTATAACAAATAGACCAGTTACGCAAAGACTTGAATTATCTTTACCTAATTAGTTTCAGATGGAAAAGCTATTGGGGGCTTACTTTCAAGAACAGAGAACATAAACATATTTATTCACCTTGTGATGTACAGAAATTAAAAATATCTACCAAAATGTTTTGTCTCACCTCTAGGTAGGAACCTAGAAAACAAAGTGTTGTTATGAAAGCAGGTTGACATACACAATTACGTTATCATTGATTAAGAGATTTGATAAGATACTGAAGAAGCCAGATGGCAAGATTATTTTATATTCGTGCGACAGATAGGTGAGAGACGAGGTAAATTTTGCTATAACACATTAGACTTTACGTTTTGCCATTCATTATTTAATAAAAGTGCATGGAATATGTAAGTTAACGTCAAGAGTGAACTAAATAAAAAATGTAAATACTTAATGCAAGTATGACGGAAATTAAAGTTTATTAAATTGTATCATTATACACCACAGCAAATACTTGCTACTTGTGTTTAATAATTCTATAACAAAATTAACATGTCTAAAACATACATTTTACTGAAAAACTGTTAATATTCAGTTCTTAAATAAGGTAGGTATAAAATATCCATATCTTAATTTCCAAATTTTAAATTTTGCTATTCTTTAATGCTTATTTTTCATTTATTAGATTTCCAATTTCACATTCTTTATAGTAGTCAATTTTTAGTTTTCTCATATACATATGCATAATATTATGCCTGGAATTCTTTCATATCTTGCTAATAATTTTTGTTCAACATTCCTTCATTCTATTGTATATAAGATATGTTCTACCTCTTCTCTACCCTCGTCATTGCTTTTTTCATCAAATAATTTTGCCAACTGCCATTTGTATTACATTACACACAATAATATCTCTATGAAATAAACCAATTTTTTACGCTCGGCCCATAACACTTATTTAGACAACGAATAAACATAGCGGTCCAAATAAAAAACAATTGAAAGACAAAGTTGTTTCCTAAGGCTGTTGTGTAATATGTATGTATTTTTCAAAATTAGTTTTTAATTATTTAAATTTAAAGGGTAAACTGTGCAAGAAATCGTCATACTTACAATTTATTTACTTAAAAGTAAAGGCTTAAATCGAAAATTGGTTACACGAGGAAAGTAAGTCTGTCTTTTAGCTTTGCAACGATACCAAAATTATATCGAATTGATAAAAATTACTCAAAATTCTATGCTAAATGCCGAACGTCTACAACTTCAGAAACGAATATATTTTAAATGCTGCAACCACGTGTGTTTCACTCAGTGAGATGGGCTTAGAGATTGGTAAATGCGGGCAGGACCGGAGTTCAAAGAAACACATAGTCACTTATAATATACGTTCTCAGTTGAGACAGTATTCAATTAGTCGATCTTATGGAGTTCGATGTTTTTATTTTCATTGATAGATAATTTTTGCACCTTATGAGGCAATATTATAAGACATTGATATAAGTTAAGTTAATATTGAGAAAATGAGTGCGGTACAGCCAGGTAAAGTTATTTCTTGTAGCGAACACTTATGAAAATAAATGTTGTAGTAAATGTTTTTAAATGCACTGTTTGTAATTATTAGTTTTCGATATCGGTGAAAAATTAAATTTAATAATACAATTTTAATTAATTTAACTATGGTACAACATTTTAGTATTTCTATGTCCGCCCATGTTTTTAATAAAAGATATGCCGACGCTAAACCTAGTTTTAGTTTTTATACTGTTTTTATTTATTGGTGTGTAAGCTGTAAAAAAACTACGAACATAAGTAAAGTTGTTGATTTACAAGCGCGATGTAACAAAAAACGTAATAAATGTCAAATAATGTCCCAAGCATCGAGAATTTGATTTTATTTTTATAAAATTCGGCCCTACTAAGAAAAGTTGTACATGACCATTTTCGATACTAAAAATGTCCTTCTACAAGATGGTTATATTTTCTTAAAAGCAAAACGACATAATTGCTAGCCGATTTTACTCCACTAAATCTAAATATTCTAAATACGTTCCTCGTAAAGTCATTGTAGTGGGAGAGCGATAATCTCCGCCTCCAGTCGTAACATCCGTGCACTCAACCCCGGAGCGCTACCCGAGGAGTGTACAAAGAACGGACTCTTAAGTGCCCGCGAGGGAGACGGAGAGTGGGGACAAACCAGTGTGCGGAGCAAGCGCTAGTCTAGTCTAGAGGTGGGCAACTCGATTCTTTTTGATAAATCGATTCACACGATTCAATTTGTTAAAATGAATCTACTCTTAAGATTCGTTCATTTGAACGATTAAATTTAATCCCGAGATCTAATGTTCTAATATATAATTATAATATAAATTATAATACAATTAATTGTTTGAAATCTGAAAATTTAAATCGATGACGGTGACATATTCACGCATGCAATATCTGTATTTATTCACTGGTTTTCATATTTAATATAATGTGTATAATACATAGTTGTAATTATACCTACGTAAAATATTAAATTTCAAATTTTATATCAAACTTTACGTAAAACTTAATATCTACATTTAAATTGAACGTTCTGTAAAGTATAAAATTCTATCCTTACTTAATAATAATTATTTTACTACAAAATATTGAGAAATGCGTAAGAAATCAGATAAATAAACTCGTATTCTATCTTTTAACTACGATTAATTTTAAACGAATATTTGTTGTAAATTATAAATACGAGAGATGCGCGAAATTATTAAAAATACAATAATTTATATCATCACAATTCCTTCAAAATACCGTTGACGTGTTTAATCTTACCAAACATCACCGAAAATTTACCGTGCTTCTCGTTTGATAAACGTTCACTAAATATATCAAGTAATATTACGCTTGCAGACCCATATTTTGATAAACCCAGGGCGATCGATTTGCTTATTGGGGTGGATGTTTTTTGGGATCTTTTAAAAATTGGTCACATAAAATTGGGAAAAAATAAACCATTTTTGCAAAAAACTCAGCTCCGATCAAGTGTTTCCAAAACAATACAACTCGACTATAAGTTCAAACCTTGTCACTAACACTCAGCTTAGTAAACAAGTTGAAAGATTTTGGGAACTAGAGTCTTTTGAAGATGTAAAAACTTTAACACCGCAGAAACAGCTTGTGAACTTGATTTTTCGAAACACATACGCGCGATAAAACTGGTCGTTTCGTAGTGAGCATACCATTCAAACAATCACCTGACGAGTATTTAGGTTCATTAAAAGAGCAAGCTGAAAAACGATTTTATAATTTAGAACGAAAATTGCAACGCGATCCGTCTCTAAAGGAGAGGTATACCCTATTTCTTGATGAGTACGAAGCGATAAATCATATGACAAAATTAGTAAACGCCAATGATTCAGAAGGATGTTACATGCCTCATCATGCGGTATTGCGAGAGGACAAATCTACAACTAAATTACGAGTCGTTTTTGACGAGTCCGCGCCTACTTCAACCGGGGTTTCATTAAACCAATTGCAAATGGTAGGGCCGGTCATTCAAGATGATTTAGTGTAAATAATTATGCGCTGTAGAAAACATGTCTACGTAGTATTCGCCGATATATCCAAAATGTAATTAAGTACATATCAATTAAACACCGTGACTTACGGCACAACTGCGGCTTCGTTTCTCGCCGTGAGATGTTTAAAAGAACTCGCGAAAGAGTGTAAGTCAAATTTGCCTCATATAGCTGATATTATAGAACACGACTTCTATATGGATGATCTCCTCTCTGGAGCTAATTCCATTAAGGAAGCATCTGCAATTTGTATAAACGTTAACGAAATATTCAGAGAAGGATGCTTTGAGCTTCGAAAATGGCGATCTAACGATCCTAAAGTAATCGAATCGGTAAGCAAGAGTGACGAACTTGTACAAGATATAGATTTCGGAACCATCGAAACTGCAAAAACTCTAGGTTTAACTTGGTCGCCAAAGTCGGATAATCTCGGATATAAGATAAACTTAGATACCTCTACTGGAACATTAACAAAGCGTTTAATATTATCAGAGACGGCTCAAATTTTCGACACGTTGGGACTTTTCGGTTGAGCCTAAACAAATAAAGTCCTCCGATTTATGGTGGGAGGGGCCTCCATGGCTGTCCAAAGAAAAGAGCGAATGGCCGAAAAGTATTTTGAATTCAAATTTTGATAATAATTACCCTCAAGAAATAAAATCTGAACTAAAAGGAATTACCAAAACCGTTCATTTAGTAGCAAATAATGATGATTTTATATGTAAATTTTCTTCTTTTAATAGACTTCAACGAACAATGGCTTATTGTTCACGCTTTAAAAACAATTGCTTGGTTTCAAAATTTCCTAAAACCATTCGAACGTTAACCACAAAGGAATTAAAAAACGCTATAACCTACTTGGTTTGCATAAAAGCCTATCATTTTCACCAGTTATATCTTGTCACTTAAAATAATAAAACTAGTGTAGTTCGAGGTGTAAGTTTTCTTCCTGAGCTAGCCTGATAAACATTATACACCCTACATAAATTGGCTACCCACGTGAGGCCTTATTTTCCTCAACAAAGACTCTGTGTTCGAGAGTTCAACGTTACAGTGCTTTGTGCGAAGGTAACAAAATACCGCGAATGACAATATAGTGACTGGTTTGAGAACTGAATTATGAATGATACATGAAAGCTGTTTCACAAGCGTGCATTTAGTTATACAAAGGTAACAAAAAAAGAAAAAAATTAAAAACGTCTGGACTAATGTAAGTACATAACCGCTCTTCACAAACTGTGCATGGCTAATTTTCACGAACTGTTTTCGTGCTTGTTTCGACTATAAATGTTGCTAGGACTCGCATAAAATGTGCTCTGATTTTTTAACTTTTAACGAACTATTTTGGAACATGAAACAAAAACTTTTTGAGCTGCGTTTTTATAAACTTTCTAGTATTTTGCTTAGGTTATAGACTGTTAAAAGACATTATATTTTCATAAACAATTATAATCTTAGAAGTGATAAACACTCTTTTTTTTACTGTTTAAGAAAGGTATTTTAAGCTAATATGTATCAAATCTCCTACAATTCCTATCAATGAAGTCATATGCATGCTCTCTGATACCAAACATCTAGGTATGCTAATGAACACCCACAGACAAAACTCTATTCAATAATTATCTAAAAAATGTATTCTATTTACTAACCTGATATACTCTATATATGAAGTGGGAACTCGAAATTCAACCACAATAGATGAGATCTGATCTATTTCTGCATTATTTTTTGGATTGCTTCACCAGGTGGCCTCCTTTAACTTGAGTCAAATATCTAACTATAAAAATTATTATAACAATAAATTAAAATTATTTGAAATTAAATGTCAAAATGAAATTAAATAATGTCGACAGCGTCAAACTGATTAACTGTCAAGTATCATAACAACCTACTAAAATAAATAAAAATGTACCTTTTATGTATAGTTTTTTCATATATTTTCAGGTATTAACAATATTGTGTGAAACTAACTACTCAGTGGACAAAAGCCCCAACCTGCGTTGAATTACACCCACAATATCTACCCATATATTCCTTATTATTCAAGTTAAAGGAGGCCACCTGATGAAGCAATCCAAAAAAAATGCAGAAATAGATCAGATCTCATCTATTGTGGTTGAATTTCGAGTTCCAACTTCATATATAGAGTATATCAGGTTAGTAAATAGAATACATTTTTTAGATAATTATTGAATAGAGTTTTGTCTGTGGGTGTTCATTAGCATACCTAGATGTTTGGTATCAGAGAGCATGCATATGACTTCATTGATAGGAATTGTAGGAGATTTGATACATATTAGCTTAAAATACCTTTCTTAAACAGTAAAAAAATGTTACAAAAGCTAATAATAAGGAATATATGGGTAGATATTGTGGGTGTAATTCAACGCAGGTTGGGGCTTTTGTCCACTGAGTAGTTAGTTTCACACAATATTGTTAATACCTGAAAATATATGAAAAAAATGATAAACACTAGGTTAAACAGATAGCAAATTCGGAAAAGTTAATTGAAAAAGTACCGGCTGTCACCATGGCGAATCCTGTGTTAATGACGGATGAACAATTGCAAATGCTTATTAGTGGTATGATTCAAGCTTTCGTACAGGTTCAAACTTCTACGAGTAATCCTTCACCCATTCAAAGCGGAAACTTTTCAAAATGTGGTTCAAAGTTCTCAGGGAACAAAAATGAGGATGTAAAGGCGTATTAATGCAATCCCGGTTTACAAAGATTGTGTAAACATCTCGGAAGAAAATGGAATAAAAGGTTTGCCATTGTTACAGGATAATAATGCTGCGACCTGGTGGCAAGGTATTGAATCTACAATCACCACCTGGGATGAAGCATTAAATGCTCTGAGGCATTCTTATGGTCAAAATATGCCGCCATATAAGATTTTCAAGGAATTATTTTCTCGTCAACAAGGAGATAAAGAGCCGACTGACATTTTCGTGAACTCTTGTAGAGCTCTTATAGCTCAGTTGCCTAAATCACCAGAACTGCATGTAACTCACCAAATATGCCGCCATATAAGATTTTCAAGGAATTATTTTCTCGTCAACAAGGAGATAAAGAGCCGACTGACATTTTCGTGAACTCTTGTAGAGCTCTTATAGCTCAGTTGCCTAAATCACCAGAACTGCATGTAACTCACCAAATAGATATAGTTTATGGTTTATTAGGTAGAAGAATTAGATGCAAATTACCTAGAGATCAAATCGAGTCCTTCAGCGAACTTATAGAAAAGGCTCGTTCTATTGAAGAAAGTTTTGATGAAAAGACGACTACGAATATTCCTGAAAATGGTGCAAACAATGACAAAAGTCGAATGCGACCAAAATGCCAATTTTGTAAAATATTTGGCCATGTTCAAGCAAATTGTCGTAAGTTTGCTGTTACCCAAGAGAAAACCAATGTGTCACAGACACCTGTTGCTACTTCTAACGCTATTCGTTGTTATGGCTGTGGAACACTCGGCTATATAAGATCCCAGTGCTCCAAATGTTGTAATAACCCTCCTGCGACTACTTCGGTTAGTAGAGATGATAAGGACGCTCTAACGCACTCGTCCAGTGTAGATAATTTGTCTGCGGAAGTTTTTCCAATTTCAGCAATGCCTTGACCCCTGATCGAAATTAATGTTGCTGGAAAACATGGTCTTGCCTATGTAGACTCCGGTGCTAGGAATACTATAGCAGGACATGTTCTCTATTTACATTTTGTCGAAATAAATCTACCCTACAGAGAGGAAAATTTACAAATGGTGTTGGCCGATGGAAACGTACGTCAAGTTCAATCGAAAAGTTATGAAGTTGAGGTTACCCTACAATCAAGAAGGATTCTTATTACTTTTCTCGCTGTACCGAATCACGAGCGTAGCAAAACTCCTTTGGGAATCGATTTCACATTAAATACAGGTATAGTTTTAAATCTTCAAAAATGGAAATGGTTTTTCGAGGATACTTCTTCAATAAGTTTTGACCTACACAAGGAACCTTCAGTAAATGCTACTTGTCCAGTGGAAATATCTCGGGCAAATTTTATTCTCAAGGATACGGATGGCCAAAATTTGGAATCAAATGAGAGAAATCAACTAGAACAGCTGATCCAGTCACATGCGCTGTGTTTTGAAAAGAGTAAAGAACTCACCCCATTTGCGGAGCATTCAATCCAAGTGACTGACAATACTCCTATATTTCAACCTCCCTATCGCCTTGCGCCTGAGACAAAAACTTAATGAGCTGATTGACGATGGAATCATTGAAGAGTGCGAATCGGCCTATGCCGCTCTCGTTGTATTAGTACTATCTGACGGAAACATTCGACTGTGTGTCGACTATCGACGCTTGAATCAAGTGACGGTCCCTGCGCGATATCCGCTACCTAGAGTGGATGATCTACTCTATTCAACTGGCAAAGCTGCGTATATAACTACATTAGACCTAAAGAGTGGTTATCATCAGATACCAGTAAAAAAAGAGGATCGGGATAAGACAGCGTTTATAACACCTTTTGGTACCTTTAGATACAATGCAATGTTGAGTACATGAGTTGTTTGGTTGTGCTTATTGTATTTAGTGTTTGTGGTGTTTAAACTTTTCATTTTGAAAACATATTATATACTTTTATTTTAATCTTTTGTGTGCATCCGTAAAAACAATGAAGCGGTGTTGTGTTCCTGGGTGTTGTGATGCAACAAGTCGAAGGTAAATAAATACTAACACTAACCTAAGAATCGAATGGTAATCCATTACCTGCTTTAAGAATTTTTAAGCTGCTTCATTATTAGTAGCTCAGTATTAGTCGCGATTATTTTCATTTAACATAAATGCACAAAAATAGTTATTTATATGATAAAATGTTACTTTATATTAAAATACTTATTAACTTCCAGATATTAATTTCCTATGGAACAGCGCATCCAAAGTATTTGGCTGGAAATAATAAACAACCAAAGATTATTACAATGTGATCCAGTAACTTTATCAAAAAGTTACCAAATTTGTGGAAGTCACTTTGCCAACATATGTATAGATACTACAGTTCATCAAATCCTTCCCCCATAGAAAATTTCTAAATATAATTTTTGTAAATATTATATTGCAAATAAAAATTTGTTAAAAGAAATATTTTTACTTCAAAAATATAAAATATGAAATGAGTAAAATAAATCTGTAATTCAAAACTACCCGCCTTTTAATTATAAAGGATCTACCTAAATAGTCAGTTAAACTTCTTGCCGGTGAATATAGATGGCGGTACAAACTTGATGAAGGTCGCCATATAAGAGAGTCGGCTATCTATTCTGTCTTTATCTATGGGCAAAGCTGCGTATATAACTACATTAGACCTAAAGAGTGGTTATCATCAGATACCAGTAAAAAAAGAGGATCGGGATAAGACAGCGTTTATAACACCTTTTGGTACCTTTAGATACAATGCAATGCCTTTCAGGTTACGAGCAGCGCTCTCTACGTTTCAACGACTTGCTGATCGTTTTCGTTCAGGATTGCCACACATTACGATTCTAGCCTACTTAGATGATTTGATTATCATGTCAAACAAATAATCTTAAAAACATACGTAATATAAACTAACAAATGCCTTCTCAAATCCTGCTAGGGACAATTTGACCGCTTGCGTAGATCTAATATTTTTGTACTGTCACAACATTTTTAAATTAATATTACTTGAAAACTGATCGAAAGAAACAAGAGTAGGAGTTATAAAATTGTTAAAAATTTATAATTTTTTTTATATAACAGCCAAAATCTTGAGAAAGTTAGAGCACTATTTACCCTATAACCCCCAGGTTTGGTACGCTTATGACTAATTATGCGGAATTATTTTTGAAAAATTAGATTCGCAATCCAATGGTGATTCTCAATTTCAAATTTGTTTACTGTACCTACATTCGTTTTGAAAATATTTATAAAAAAATTTAATAAATGTGGTCTCATTTTAAGTAGCTATAGCTCCGTTAGGGGGGATTGCGTTACTTATATGTATATTTGTTAAATAAAAAATAGAGCTATAAAAACGTGAAAATTAATAGACCATGCTAACAAAGTTGACCGTCGTCAATATCTTATAGAAGTTCTAATAATACAACACTAGTCGATGAACACGTTAATTGATTTGATTTAAGAGCTTTTATGTAGATAATATTTAAGTAAGTATGAATTTTAGAAAGAGACGTAGGCATTCATGTGATCTTCTGTATAAAGCCAGCGTACATCTTTCTCTATATCTCATTCCCACTACGCGTTGAATATTCGTGATTGTTCCCATGTTTTCTTAAGCTACATTTCTTTACGTGTGTATAATTAAACAGTATATACAGATAAATACCAGTAACAGTCATCAAATTATTATTTTTAAATAAAGATCGACAACTCTCATACCTGCCCACTTGAAATATCGATCTCACAGCACGCTTCTGCAAGATGAAAACTGTTTACATGATAGCTTAGTCCCCATATCAATATATTGTAAGCAACTCTAGCATAAAATAAAGCATAGTAAACACTTAACAGAGATTCCTGATCAAGACTACATCTCAAAGTATTAATCGCAAAGCAACCTTGTCTTAGTCGAGCGCATAGTAAGTCTATGTGATTTTTCCAATTTAAATCTTCATCCAAGGTAACACCTAAGATATTAGCATTCATTACAATTTCCAACTTAATGTTATTTATCAATACATTTATACTACCACCCAATACTTGCTTATTTAATGTCTTAAATATCACACATTTACTTTTATTATAATTTATTATAAGTCTATTTTTATAGCACCAGTTATGAAATTGTTCTAGAACAACATTCGCCTTAGTCTCTAGACCCGAAGCTGTGTCAGCCGCAACTACTATTGAGGTGTCGTCAGCGTACATAAAAACTCTACCTTGCAATACAAAGCGGCATAAATTATTAACATAAATTAAAAATTATATCCGTTTCATGTACAGTGTGTCTAAGGATTAATACCAAAGGATTGGACGAAGAGGACCGGTATCACTGCCGCCACGATCTCCTGACTTTAAATCATTTGGACTTCTTTTTGTGGGGATATTTAAAAAATGAAGTGTATCACACCGAAATGGATACCTACTACTGATGATGAATGAGATGGGCCCTAAATTTTGTTGTAACATCGGTTATGTCAAACTATTGTATTAATTAAAGCCACACATTAATTCTATTAATAATTAATAACAATAGCGGCAAATTGCAATATAAAATATGTGTTATAAAATGTTATTTATTTCTTTCCTTGGGAATTTCTTACCATTTTTTGTCTTATAAATCATTTTCGAACTGCCCTTTTTGATATACAAGGTTACTTTTATATTATTGCGCTTGCATTAAATAGAATTGTGGTTGAGATCCACGTCCCGACATGTGCTTGAGTTGTCTACTCGTATACTTAATAGAAGTTTGGAACCATTTACGATTACAACGATACAAGGCGATAGAGCCAAAAAAGTGTTACATTTAACATTTCTGTTGCCAATAATTTATTTTTGTTTATTTTCAAGATATGTATTTTTTAATAATTATATCTCTACTAAACGTAATGAGATGTGTAAATTTCTAGATATTTTAATACAGATTCCACCTAACGGCTTACTAATATGTCGACGAATGAAGCAATTTGTAAATGGACTTGTGTACAGTTTACCAAAATAATAAACAGATGGCGCGTCATTGATGAAGTGATAGTTTTTAAAAATGTTCAATATTTTAAACAAACACAGAAAAAGTAACATTTTTATTTTGTTTAAATGATAATAACTCAAACTATAGCCTAAAGTAAAACAAAAATAATTGCAGTTGCAGTGTCTGAGCAATATTTACTACTACCCTTGTTTAATAGCTATTTGTATAACAAAGAAGCACAGTGCATAATTTCCTCACGCTTCGCGTCGGACATCAATAACCATGTGAGGAAATGGCCCTTAGCTGCTGTGTAATACAATGACATGATTTTTTGTACGACCATTCACAGTGTTTTACATTGGTCTTACATATATTTTATTATATTTTCTTATGCATGACAATCAAACAACCAAATATGTCACAATGTCATAATAGGTATTTAGATAAGTAAATATTGTTAAAAATCAAAGTACATGAAACGTTGCCAAGGTTGCTTCTTGTTTACGAAATAAACAAACTTTCCAAAAGTTTATAATAATGTATTCCGAATGTGTGGATGAAGTTCCTCAATATGCTCTGGAAGAAGCAAACATGGTTTCGTTAAATCTATTACCGTTAAAGTCTCGCGAAAAATATGAAAAAAGTACCAGCTATTTAAATGTTGGATGGAGAAGGCAAATAAGAAAAATATGTGAAGTGGTCCTATTTTACTTTTCCAAAAATGCGGCGATTTGAAGTCTTCAACTTTATGGAGCAAATACAGCATGTTGCGATCTACACTCCAAATTATAGACATTAAGTTTCCTAAATTAGTAAATTTTTTAAAAAGGAAATTTGCTAGATATAAAGCCAAGAAAGTCAATACTTTTTTAAGGAGGGAGGATATCAACAGTTTATTGCAGAAGCTCCAGATGAAACTTAAGTTGTTTTTTGTGACGAACCGTATTCATCGACTGTTTCAAAACGTATTTAATGGTGCCGTCACTAATGCATTGCACCAAGAAAATGTATAGTTTCAAAACGTAACGTCATCAAATATTTATTTCTCTTGGATATTACCCTCACACTTTTTAATTATTGTTCACATTATTGTCTACACTACATTTGGATTAAAATAGAAAGATTATTAGTGGTACAAATTATTAACAATACCTATTTCCGCATGCATATATTTTAAAAATGTGTGAATTTTGCAACAAAAACATAGAAATTGATTTTGGCAACTGCAAACCAAAAACAAATATGTTTATATGAGTTACAGGTTTATAAAATTTATATAGAAAAGTAATTGGATTATGCTTTTGGATTATGTAATTCAGGATGTCTAAAAATACGTTTAAATTTGCAGAGGTACATACAATAGTTCACAACCAACTCCTTTTTAGATAAACAAGAAGAATAAGAAGTATCAAAATAACAACCATTTTAAATATTAATCTAAAAATTTAAATCACACCGATTTTAAAATCTCTACTTTTTAGGCAACTGCTGCATATACCAATATCAAAGCATCTAGAGAGTTCAAACCGGACTCAGTGGACGTATTAAACACGGTTTAAACAGCGACATGTATGACGTCACTGTTTCAATGCAAAAATGTTATGTTTTGAACCGGGTTGAACACATTTCGTCGCAAAAAAACAACTTTACTTACATATGAAGGTAAGATTGAGCGTTATTTATTTATTTATTTATTTATTTATTTATTTAACGACGACGACTGTGGTATCGCGAAACGCTAGATTGTCCCGATCTCCCCTACGTGATTCTGGTAAACAAACAAATAATGCCGTGTATCGAGGCGCGACTGGAAATCGACGAGAACCGTTCGAGACATGGATTTAGAGATGCTAGAAAATACCTAGTCTATAAAAGAAGCATAAACGGCCGAGTCAGACAGTCTTGAATTACAGTTTGGAATCTTGAATGAGAGTTCTTATTTGGATTTCGGAGACATCAATTAGAATTCAGAGCGATTTAGACAGTGACTAATTAAATAGTGTTTAGTTTAGTTGTAATTAGTATTCGGTAGTGTACAGTGTTAATAAATATCAGTAAAAATTAACTGTTTGTTATTCTAGTAAAAGAAAAGGTCGGATTGGAAGATCCGTGACAATTTGGTGTCGGAAGTGGATTTAAATGGAAGTTTGAAAGACTTTCTGGAACCCTGTGCGTGAATGGATTTAAGTGGAAGTTTGAAGAACTTTCTGGAACCCTGTGCGTGGGCGGAATAAACACGCAAGTGTGATATATCATCGCACTCGTTGTGACGTAAGGAAGTGAACGATGAAACTTGCGAAGGACAATCTGGAACATTCTAGAACTTTGTACGGGAGTGAGACAAAGACCCAAGTGTGGCATATCACAGTACTCGTCGTGACGTAAGGAAGTGAACGGTGTTACTTGCGAAGAACAATCTCGAACTTTCTAGAACTTTATATGAGAGTGATACAAAGACCCAAGTGTGACATATCACCGCACTCGTCGTGACGTAAGGAAGTGAACGGTGTTATTTGCGAAGGACAATCTGAAAGATTCTAGAACTTTATTCGGGAATAAGGCAAAGACCCAAATGTGACTTATCACTACACTCGTTTCATTGTGAGGAAGTCAACTTTGATATTTACAAAACACATTCTAGAACTTTCCAAAGAAAATAAAGCCTATGCCTGTAACAAGAAGTCAAGTCAATATCGATGCACAAATGGAAAAACTGTTAGACCAAGCGAAGACGATGCAAGAAAAATTAGAAGAACAGGGGCATAAAATGGAAGACCAAGCAAAATTTGAAGAAGAGGGAAAGATAATTAAAATGGAACTAGAAGAATAAGGGCATAAAATGGAAGAGCAGACGAAGACGATGCAAAAAAAAATTAGTAGAACAAGGGCAAAAAATGGAAGGTCAGATACAGACAATACAACAGGAAATGTGAGATCGGAGGAAAGAACTGCAAACAAAGTTGGATAATACACTAGAAGAAAAACTAGAGGAGCAGCCACATAAAGTGACACAAATAGAAGAGCAACTGTTGGCACAAAAAAAGGAAATGGACGAAGAAATAAACTTGGTTAGAGAAAGTTGCGAAGAGCTTCGACATAAACTAGACAAAATAAGAACGGAGGGTGTAATCAAATCAGAAGGATCTGTTATCCTAACTAACTAACTAACTTAAAAAACGAAGCCCCTTGAATTCGACGGCAAGGTTTCCTGGAGTGTCTATTTGCGTGAGTTCCAAGCGACAGCTGCGGTTAATGAATGGACTGGGAAGGACGAAGGGAAGCTTGACGTCTTAGAAGGAATTTCTTGCTGGACAGGAGAATAACTATGCCATTCTAAAACAGCATATAGAAATGAGATATGGGGATACGCACCTGCAGCATGTGTACCAGGCAAAATTGAAAAATTGCCGAAAACAGAGTGGAGAGAATTTACAACAATTTGGGACCGATGTTGCCCGACTGGTTTGATTGGCTTATCCAAAAGCCCCGTCCGACCATCTCTCCATCCAAGTTTTTACTGATGGTCTAAGAGATTGCGAAACCCAGTAGGCACTACCATTTGCTAGACCTAAAACTTTGAATGATGCTCTTTTGCATGCGCTGGAATTCGAGGCAGTAAAAATGGCATCCGGTTAAAGTGCGGGCTATCAGTAATAACAGCGATAGTATGGCAAATGGAGACATAATAAAGACGCTGAAGGAGATTATTGATAAGCTTAGCCCAACTACTAGGCCAATGAAAGAACAATCTGATAGTCAAAGGGATCTCCTTCTGCAATGCTGGAACTGTGGACAGACAGGACATCTAAAGAGACAGTGTAGAGCCCCAGTCGCGGATCAGCAAAAGCGCGACTCCCAGGCGGCATCTGCACAGGAAAACTAGGGTCAGCTGGCTTGACGGCAAAAGCCGGCTGTGTCCTCCTACTATGGCCTACGAGAAGAAATTACGTTGTCACGTCTCCAGGACTCTGGCTCCTTGCTAGTAGAGGGCATTATTTTTGGTCGTATGTTCCCTATGGTAATCGATACTGGAGCGACAAGAACTATTATACGGCCGGATATTATTGGTGACTGGCGTATCAAGAACCCTATAAAACGTTATGTCCTTACAACAGCCAATGGGCAACAACTACCAGTCAAGGGGGAATGCGAGCTTGAAGTAGAAGGAGACTTAGATTTGAATGCTGGCACGCTACGGATAATGGGTGAGAAAGTAGTGCTAATGAACACCACTGAGAATAACGCTGTACGGAGACTCGTTATTAATGAAGATGTGGTACTACCTGCTCAGGCCGCAACCTTTGTTGCTACAATTATGGATAGGGAAATGTCTTGCAGTGTAGGAGTGGTGGAACCCAGTAATCCGGATTTGTTCAATAAATCTATAGGCACCGGATGTACTCTGATTAAACTTGAGAAAACGACAATACTACACGTACTGAAATCCTTTCCACAGAAAATTACGAAGGAAACTGAAGTACGATTCTGTGAACCTGTTACCATTGTCAGAACACTCGGAGAAATCAACGAAACGGAGAAGGAACCAAATAAGACCAGTCTACCACAATGTCTCAGGGACATCGTGGATAGGGCCAAGGAAATATTAACAGAGGTGGAGGTGGAACAACTGGAAGAGTTGCGAAGTGAAAATGGAGAGGCTGCAAACGCGCCTTAAACCAGGCGCATTTGGGAGAACCAATGTAGTGAAGCATCGAATCGATACTGGTTCATCGTCTCCTATAAAGCAGCCACCACGAAGACTTCCACTAGCCAAGCGAGAAGAAGTTAACCAGATATTAATTGAGATGTAAAACCAATACACCATAGAGCCATCTCAGAATCCTTAGGCTTCTCCTGTAGTCCTGGTCAAGAAGAAACACGGCTCCACACTTGTGTGGACTACAGAAAATTAAATGATGTCACCAAGAAAGACAGTTACCCACTGCCAAGAATTGACTATACTCTGGACACCTAAAGAGTGGATATTGGCAAGTCGAGGTCAGCCCAGAAGACAAGGAAAAGACAGCCTTCACTACTGGAAATGGATTGTGGCAGTTCAATGTAATGCCATTTGGCCTATGTAATGCTCCTTCCACTTTTGAACGATTGTTGAAAACTGTACTTTTGGGAGACCTGCTTCATTTAATTTGACGCTCCTTCCAAGAGCACCTGAAGAACGTGTCCAAAGTGTTCAAAAAGTTGAAAGCAGCAAACCCGAAATTGAATCCGAAGAAGTGCAATCTGTTCCAGAAGGAGGTCAGATACCTCGGCCACATTATTACTCCAAACGGTGTGAAAACAGACCCGGAGAAGACAGAATGCATAAAGAACTGGCCGGTTCCTAAAGACAAACATCAAGTTCGAAGTTTTTTCGGCCTATGCACATACTATCGACGATTCGTCAAAGGATTCTCGGACACGGACGCAAGCAACATTTGAATAGGCGGAGTTCTTTCCTAAGTATAAGATGGCCAAGAGCGAGTAGTGGACTACTTCAGTAAAGTTCTATCGAAAACCGAAAAGAACTATTGTGTGACTCGGAAATAATTGCTTGCCATCGTCAAGAATCTACAACACTTTCATAAATACCTGTATGGCCAAGAATTTATCCTAAGAACGGATCACGCTTCCCTTAAATGGCTGCTACAGTTTAAAAACCCTGAAGAGCAGATGACCAGATGGCTGGAACGCCTGCAAGAATATCACTTTGTTGTTGAACATCGAACCGGCAGAAAACATGGAAATGCAGATGGCCTTTCTAGGAGACCCTGTCCTGTCAACTGCAATTACTGTAGTCTTGAAAGGAAAGAGGGCATCTCATCAGTTCCCTGCAAGGTGGTAGCAACCCAACTTGAAGACCGCTGGAGTTCAGCGACGATTCGGGAAGACTAGCAAGCTGACTATGACATCAAGCCTTTACTAGACTGGAAAAAAGCCAACAGACCCTCTTGGGCTGAAGTCAGTAGTATAAGCCCAGCATTAAAGAGCTATTGGGCTCAATGGAATTCCCTGGTGTTGGAAGACGGTGTCCTAAAAATAGCATGGGAGAACTACGACGGAACGGAGGTCAAGAAACAAGTACTACTCCCGAGGTCATGGGTCAAGGAAGTGTTGTAGGAAGTACATGGAGGTACTGGTGGTGGACATTTCGGTATCAATAGGACTATACAGAATATTAGGGAGCGTTTCTACTGGTTGAGCTGTAGGACGGATGTAGAAGATTGGTGCCGAAAATGTGACATATGTGCAGCCAGCAAGAGACCGAAGACCCGTTCTAGAGGCAAAATGTGCCAGTACATCGTAGAAGCACCGTTCGAGAGGATTGCCATTGATATAGCTGGCCCCTTTCCGAAAAACCAAAGTGGGAACCGATATCTGCTAGTAGCCATGGACTACTTCAGCAAATGACAGGAAGTATACCACCTTCCCAATCAAGAGACCACAACCGTAGCAGAAACGCTAGTCAACAAGCTGTTCTGCAGATTTGGTGTACACATGGAACTACATTCAGATCAGGGCAGAAATTTCGAATCAGGTGTTCCAAAAGGTCTGCGAGCTTATTGGAATCTGGAAAACCAGCACCACCCCACTGCATCTCCAGTCAGATGGTATGGTGGAACGCTTAAAGGCCATACTAGAAACCAATCTGAGCATGTTTGTGAACGAGAATCAGGACTGGGACAAGCTCATTTCACTCTTCCTGTTAGCTTACCGCTCAGCTGTCCATGAAACTACTGGGAAGACTCCCGCAAGAATCATCTTCGGAAGAGAGCTTCGCCTTCCAGCAGATTTGGTATTTGGTCGTCCTGCGGAATAGCCCACAGAACAGAACCAGACACTTATACCCATGCGTTAGAACGAAGACTAGCAGCCCTACACGACCAAGTCAGATCTCGAATGCAACTAGAGAGCGATCGCATGAAGACTCGATACGACGTTCGGGCCAATACAGTCGGATTCCAACAAGGTGACCTGATGTGGCTGTACAACTCTACGCGGAAGAAAGGAAAATCGCCTATACTGCAGAACCGTTGGGAGCCCCCCTGCACCGTCATTAAAAGAATGAATGACGTCGTCTACCGGATACAGAGGACTCCCAGGAGTAAGATGAAGGTCGTCCATCTGACCATCTATCCCCGTATAGAGATGCATCCGATCGGGACGATCGGTTCTAAGGAGGGGACAGTGTCACAGAATTTGCCCCGCTCGCATCCAATTCGACGACTGTGGTATCGCAAAACGCTAGATTGCCCCGTTCGTCCCTACGCGATTCTGGTAAACAAACAAATAATGCGAGAAGTGTTCGATACATGGATCTAGAGATGCTAAGATAATATCTGGAATATTCGTTTGGTATATAAAAGAAGAATAAACGGCCGAGTCAGTCAGTCTTGAGTTACAGTCTGGAATTAGGGTTTTGAATGAGAATTGTTATTTGGATATTTCGTAGAGATCAATTAGAATTCAGAGCGATGTAGATAGTGACTAATTAAATAGTGTTTAGTTGAGTTTTAATTAGTATTCGGTAGTGTACAGAGTGTTAATAAATATCAGTAAAAATTAAGTCTTTGTTTTTCTGGTAAAAGAAAAAGTCGGATTGGGAAATCCGTGCAGTATATAAAAAATTACATTTAAGTGACATTTGAGGCTGTTGTTATAAGTGCATTTTTTCTTTTTCAGGTCGTGCTTATATTTGGAATTGCTGGGGCATACCGCAGCGATGAATTAGTTAATATGGTACTGACTCAAAAACTAATATCAAAAGAACATTTACAATAACAAATGAGATTGTAAGAGTATCTGTATTAGATATGTATAAAAAATATATAGACTGTAGGTCCCTTAAAACATTCTAGATTTTTTGTAACTTATGCTAAAGGGAAATGTACAAATCAGGTAATTGGCAAAAACACAATTGCCAAAATTCCATACAGAATAGCAATATTTTTAAATTTGGATGATTGGAAAGGCTATACTGGACACAGTTTCCGCTGTATTTCAGCTTATTAGTCAATGCTGGAAAGACATGGGGGATGGCAAACAAACGCAGTAGCAGAAGGGTACTTATATGATTGTATTTCTAAAAAATGTGAGGTATTCACCCAAATAATTACAGGAGAAAGTACTACTTCAAGTACCAAAAAAAATTGTCTTATTTTTGAAAATTTTGTTTCTATATTTGCGGCAAGAATTAAGACGACTTACGTCATACGAACAAGTGAATAATTCATTATCCTTCATCATCAAAATATTTAAGAAACTGCAACTGATAGTAATAAAACTATATACTACACTAAAAGTTTGCATTATATATTGCACTAAACTGGAAAAAATGATTGGTTTTAACGCGACCAAATATTGAAAATTACGTTGACAATAAAAACAAATGTGTAACGTAAGACGTCTGAATTCTTGACGTGAGTATACCACAAGTACTTCATCAACGACCACGAATTTAGAAAATTACAAACCTGAACTCATCTCCATCAGTAATTTAATTAATTGTACCATAAATTTTAACAATATTTAGTTGATATATTTATTGATATTGATGTTAATTTTAACCTACATTTAAACTGTTTTCAATTTTTATAAATAAAAATAAGTAATAAAAAAATCTGTTTGAAAAAAAGAAGAAGTTTGTGTATCAATAAAAGAAGTTTATACACTACTCTTACAGCTATTTGAAGTTTCTACTTGTTTGTACTACTTACCTTCCTGAAATGAGGGAGTAAAATAGTATTTTCCATGTAAGGAATATAAAAATTAAATTTAAAAGTATTAATAAGATTACTATCATTTAAAAAGGCATAAAGTGGGTTGGATACGGCGGTAGCTTCAATAGATTAAAATTGATTTTGAATTAATAATAAACATAAAAGTACCAATTTTGTCCTAATTTTACAGTGGTTATAACTCCATAGTTTGTTAAATATTAAAGACACATTTTAAATGTTGCATGATATTTAATTATTTATAAATTATTTGCTAAATAGATACAGAAACACACCAATAATAACTCATACCTATGGTTTCGGAATGTTAGGAAACGATATTTCACTGCATTATCTTTGCAGTAAAATAATATTAGTGTGCTATTGGATCTGTCTACAGTAGAATGGATACAATTGTTATATTCTCAAATATTCTCTAAAAGAACAAATTACCATTGCAACTAGAGAATAATCAACATATCGGAGTTTTTCTTATAAAAAATATTACATGTAAATGGAGGATTTCGGTATTTGACACATACGAGTACACAATTGATAGATAAGTATTATTATAGAAATCGTCTGGCTGACTTTCAGTTTTTTGCATTTTCCTTGAAAACGGTCCATTTTTAACAAATCTACTAAGTGCTCCTTTTCTGTATAAAATTAGGCCTAGAATGGAAAAACTCACTTACAAAAATAGAGAAAAAAATGTCGGCAAAAATTCAAGCAGCTAGCGCCCTCTACTTTGTACAAAAAATATTAATAACACCATACACCATAATTAACACCATCGTGTTCGGCACCACGAAAAACGTCCCTATGTCAAATTTTAATCAAATCTGTTGTCAATTTTTTAATATTATTTTACACGCCCTGTATCTTAAAAATGAGTGGTTGTAAGACATATGTTTATTAAGCAAATCACACTTATTTCTCAATGTTCTATCAGCCCTAGTAATATTTTCATGTCTTTTTGAAACATCCTGTATGTCTACCTGAATTTTAACGCAAAATCGTACAGAACCACAATTTTTATTTTTACTATACTTTTTATACGACTGCAAACAGATACCACAAAAATCAAGTTTTAATTTAAACTCAGCCAACTTGAAACATTGCATAATTTGGGTGACAACATCAAACAAAAATCACAATCTGGAGAAGCGTGTGCAAAGATGACATAACCGTGTGCAAAATGTTTAACACACGGCGTGTGCAAAATATCGTTTTCAGAGCGTGTTTTCCGTGTGCAAAACCCCCTTTTGCAAGGCAGTCGTATAAAAAAACTTTTAAGTGCTCATACGTATCAATTATTTGAATTTAAAGGTATAAACTTATTTAGATAGTATACAAAGCAATAGTCACCTACTGTTAATGTTCGAAAAATATTGATCTACGAGTATATTTCAGAATTAAGACATATTCATAAAGTAATTGATTGAGGAGTTTCCCAAAAAACTTTTGAAGTAATGAAGCTATGAAGTAATAGAAAACTTTAGCTACTCTTTTTTTGACAGTGACTTGAACCACAGTCATATTATTTATTCTGTTTTTACTTACCTCGTTGAGAACAATCATCAAAATTTAAAGAATATTTTAAAACGTAACTGTCACAGTCACACTTAAGTAAAATAAAAGCGTATTGTTTTAGTTCCCTCCTCGCTCAATTATTCTCTTTTTCTTAAAATTTTGATTTCTCAAATTATCATTTCCTAATTTAGTCACGCCAATTTTAACATTTATAGATCTCCCCAATATAAATTTTCTACATTCGCTGGTACACTGTAGATGAAGATTCTTTTTAATCTTGTATTCCATTATTTGGTCTAGTTTTTGATAAAATTGTCCGTAATGTACCTATTTATTACGGATCTGAAAAGCTGTCCTAATATTAAACCTATTATCAATTCTTTTTAATCTCTCAGATAAACCTCATATACAGGGTGAGTCAGTCATAATGTCATTAATTTTAAGAGGAGATAGGGAATAATGAGTATAATGCGAATACGCGATTAAAAAAAATCTAAGTGCATATTTACGCCGAAAAAAAATATTTTCAAATCATTTAAACCCCCTTTTCAGACTGTCACTGACCGTTCACAGCCTTGGTCGGTTACAGCTCACAGTTCAACTCGATGTCGACCTGATGCAATGTTGCCAAGTTGAAATATTTTTATAGTACCTACTTACCTAGGCATTAGACATCATAAATTAACGATTGTACTGACTATTTTAGAATCTCATATTATTTCTTGCTCAGTTCAGCCAATAATAATTTAAAATGTTAATGTTTAAAAAATATTGAATATTGAAATTACAAAACTCCAACGTATCTACTAATAAACTGAGTAATAAACCATTTAGGTACATTACATAAAAAACGTATACCCAATGGGTAGGTAAATTATTAAGAGAAGCTGAAAAGTGTCCCGTGTTTAAATACAAAGTAATAAAAAACCCTTGTGTTGTCGACAAAACACTGTCCAAGACCGAAAGAGCACGCCTCTGATCTGATGCCCATAAAAGATTATCGAGAGTAAATCTGACCTACCGTATTATTTATTAGGTCAATAACCTAGTTACCTAGTTTTTGTGCTGTTAACTTTTTTTATCTAGATACATGAATGAATTTTTCTTAAATATTGATTTATTTGTTAATAAAAACAAATGTAGATAATAAATAAATGTTTTCGAGTGTTAGGTTATTTAGTTTTGATATTACGTTTTCACTACGTTTTACAATTGAATATGAATTTGTAGTATTAGTCGTAAGTATAATAATTAATTATTCAGTTTGTAGTTACATACATCTAGCCTAGAAATTTATTGCTTTTTAAGTAGTATGGTACTAACCTATTTAAAATTCCACTTCGAGTAAACCTACACTCATCCGTCCATAGCACTTTATTAATAAAATTTAGGTCAGCAGCAATTCGATTTTGTAACCAATTGCAAAATTCAAGACGACTGGGGAAATCAGCAGGTTCTAAAGATTGAACTTTCTGAAAATGATACGGGTGCAGTGCGTTTTCTCGTAATATTCTGCAGACCTTGCTTTGGGATATCTCCAATCGCCTTGAAATGGTTCTTGTAGAAATTGTAGGTTACTCCTCAACTAAATTTAAAACAGCTTCTATTACATTTAAGTCATTTTGAGGATGCCCAGCATCGCGGTTTCACACATCTCGTATCGCGAACACGTTGAAACACTTCGCATTTCGTAAACATTCCCCGTATAAAACTAGCATTTCCGCAGATTCTAAATTAGTAAAATTAGACATTGTGATGTGAATTTACAACCAATACACGACCGAAATAAACAAACTACTGCTCGTATTCTCTCCATCCTCCCTCCAAATGTGTGGTGTGATCTCTAAATTTGGGGGGAAAGAAATGTGGGAAATGCGGAAAGTGCGACTAAATGGTGGCAAATTTGAATAACACGCACGCTGAAGTGTTAGACATTATATATGTAAACATGATGTGGCAACGATGTTTTCATGGACATTAGATTATCATATGGCTGCGACATCAGAAAGTTTGTAGCGTAGCAGGAGCGTCGTGTTACCGATTTTTATAGGGTGATTGATTTATTTTTTTAAAGGTTTAGTAAAAATTTCTTTTTCGATTTTCTGTCTTTATTAGGCCTTCCGAATACGTGGTTAAAATTAATGACATTATGACTGACTCACCCTGTATATGATATCGTTACTATGTGTATTTTCAGATAGTTAATCAATATTATATTTATATAATTAGCTACTGTAACTAACGATAATTTATTATTATCCTTAAAAAACTGACAAAAAATCAACGAGCTGCCTGTTTATGTAAAATCTGTAATAACTTTTGACGTAAATTTTCTTTTTAATATGACATGTTCCGCAATTTTCAGTTTAAGTACCTACCTATTTCTATCACAGCATCGTTAGTAATTTTCGAGTTTTTACGAGGCACGACTAGATCACCGTCGGGATCAGTTGATACTCGATATTGAGGACACCTGAAGCGAAATCTGGAAACAGCATCTGAAAATATATAAATTGTCATTAATCAGTTACTCTCTTGGCTTCCTTGTTCTTACTATTTTTATCTATGATGGGTTTCGATGAAGTTCCATAGTCGTATTCTTCGTATATTTCTGAAGATATTTTATAATCTTCACGATTCATATTCTGTAGATAGATATCTGAAAATAAAATAAAATGAACACTAGTAAGTATGCGTGTTTCAGTTAGAACATCATCACTCCTAAGTTTGTTAAAGACTACTTCGTGATGCGCAATGCGACCGTAATTTACGTGAATAGTATGTTCGTTAAAAATCTGTTAATAACATCCTACACTATGTACGAATTCCTTACAAATCGCGCATTACAAAAGGCGATTTCACACATAGGCTGTAGCCAGCTTTATATTTTAGAACCCCGATTTGCATTGTCCTGTATCCAAAAAGATGGTATTTATACATAGCGAGCAAAAAAATTGACAATTTACTTGTTTTTAGAGATACTACTTAATATACCCTGCTTGTACATGATGCGATTTCCGTACGATTTACCGCATGCGATATATTGAGTGAGGAAATGTGCGTAGGAATAATAATTCCTGCATAATAATGCAGTGCGAATACCGGCTGTGGAACATTCTAAATATACAATCCCCTGTTTACCTAAGTATATATCGCCGGACAGGTCGATTTTGTTTTTCAAAAATTCATTATGTTGCATACTGTCACGGAATTTGCCCCACTCACTCCCAAACCGACGACTGTGGCACCGCGAATTGCCTAAGATTGCCCCAATCGCCCCTACGCCATTCTGGTAAACAAACAACATGCCGTGATCGAGATCGGCCTGGAATAATCGGGAATCGACGAGAAGCGTTCCAGTCGTACGAGAAAAGGGATCTAGAGATACTGGAATATTCGTTGGGTCTATAAAAGAAGAATAAACGGCCGAGTTAGTTAGTCTTGTATAAGTCTTGTGTTACAGTCTGAATTAAAGTGTTTAGTTGGAGATATCAAAGTGATTTAGATAGCGATTAATTAAATAAGTGTTTAGTTGACCTGTAATTAGTAGTGTTCAGTAGTTAATAAAGAAGTAATTAATTAACGGATTGTTTTTCTGGAAGTAAGAGAAAAGACGGATTGGGAAATCCGTGACAATTTGGTGTCAGAAGTGGGATTTAACTGGAAGTTTCAAGAGCTTTCTGGAACCCTGTCCACAAAGTGGGATTTAAGTGGAGGTTGGAAGAACTTTCTGGAACCCTGTGCGTGGGTGGAATAAAGACCGAAGTGTGATATATCACCGCACTCGTCTTGTCGAAAGGAAGTGAACGGTGGTATTCGCGAAGGACAATCTCGAACATTCTAGAACTTTGTACGGGAGTGAGACAAAGACCAAGTGTGACATATCACCGCACTCGTCTTGACTTAAGGAAGTGAACGGTGTTATTCGCGAAGGACAATCTGGAACATTCTAGAACTTTATACGGGAGTTAAACAAAGACATCAGTGTGACACATCACCGCACTCGTCGTCACTTAAGGAAGTGAACGGTGGTATTCGCGAAGGACAATCTCGAACATTCTAGAACTTTATCCGGCAGTGAGACAAAGACCCAAGTGTGGCATATCACCGCACTCGTCGTGACTTAAGGAAGTGAACGGTGGTATTTGCGAAGGACAATCTCGAACATTCTAGAACTTTGTACGGGAGTGCGACAAAGACCCAAGTGTGGCATATCACCGCACTCGTCGTGACTTAAGGAAGTGAACGGTGGTATTTGCGAAGGACAATCTCGAACATTCTAGAACTTTCTACCGAAGTGAGACAAAGACCCAAGTGTGACATATCATAGCACTCGTCGTAACTTAAGGAAGAGAACGGTGTTATTTGCGAAAGACAATTTCGAACTTTCTAGAACTTTCTACCGAAGTGAGACAAAGACCCAAGTGTGGCATATCAGTGCACTCGTATCATTGTAAGGAAGTCAACGGTGACATTTACAAACACATTCCTGGACATTCTAGAACTTTCCAAATAGAGTGAATGCCTGTAACTAGAAGTCAAGTCAATATGGATGCACAACTGGCAAAACTATTAGAAATGATGCAGACAATGCAAAATAAATTAGAAGAGCAGGGACATAAAATGGAAGACCAGGCGAAAACGATGCAGGAACAAGGAAGGATGATGCAAGAGAAATTAGAAGAACAGGGACAAACAATACAAAAGAAATTTGATGAACAAGGATATAAAATTGAAGACCAGTCCCAGACAATGCAAGAAAAATTTGAATAACAAGGGCATACAATGAAAGATCAGATACAGACAATACAACAGGAAATGAGAAACCAGACGAAAGAAATGCAGGAGAAATTAGAAAATAAACTAGAAGAGCAAGGGTATATAATGAAAGAACAGATACAGGCAATACAACAGGAAATGGAAAACCAGACGAAGGATATGCAGACAAAGTTAGAAAAATTGGAGAATACACTAGAAGAAAAACTAGAGGAGCAGTCACATAAGGTAGAAACACAAGTAGAAGAGAAAATGTTAGCACAAAAACAAGAAATAGACGAAGAAATAAACTTGGTTAGAGAAACCTGCGAAGAGCTTCGACATAAATTAGACAAGATAGCAAAGGAGGGCGCAATCAAATCAGAAGGACCTGTTATCCGAACTCAGAAGACGAGACCCCCTGAATTCGACGGCAAGGTTTCCTGGAATGTATATCTGCGTCAGTTCGAAGCAGCAGCTGCAGCAAACGAATGGTCTGACTATGAAAAGGCTACAGCTCTGATAGTTGCTCTACGAGGGGAAGCTCTTGACGTCTTACAAGGAGTTCCTGCTGGGCAACAGAATAGCTACGATATTCTAAAACAGCATATGGAAATGAGATATGGGGATAAACACCTGCAGCAAGTGTACCAGGCACAATTGAAAAATCGTCACCAACAAAGTGGAGAGAATTTACAACATTTTGAGACCGATGTTGCCAGATTGGTTCGATTGGCTTATCCAACAGCCCCGTCCGAATTTGTAGATCAGCTCTCCATCCAAGTTTTTATCGACGGCCTAAGAGATTGCGAAACTCAGCAGGCACTACGGCTCGCTAGACCTAAAACGTTGAATGACGCTCTTTCACATGCACTGGAATTCGAGGCAGCAAAGATGGCATCCGGTAGACATATTAAAGTTCGGGCCATCAGTGATAACAGCGATAGTATGGCAAATGGAGACCTAATAAAGACGCTAAAGGAGATTATCGATAAATTCAGCCCATCTACTGGGCCAAAGAAAGAACAATTTGATAGTCGAAGGGATCGCCTTCTTAAATGCTGGAACTGTGGACAGACAGGACATCTAAAAGACAGTGTAGGGCCCCGGTCACGGATCAGCAAAAGCGCGACTCCCAGACGGCAGCTACACAGGAAAACTAGGGTCAGCCGGCTTGACCGGGCAAAAGCCGGCTGCGTCCTCCTACCATGCCCCACGAGAAGAAATTACGTTGTCACGTCTCCAGGACTCTGACTCCTTGCTAATAGAAGGCATTATTTTTGGTCGTATGTTCCTATGGTAATCGACACTGGAGCGGCAAGAACTATTGTACGACCGGATATTATTGGTGACTGGCGTATTAAGAGCCCTGCCAAGCGTTATGTCCTTACAACAGCCAATGGACAACAACTGCCAGTCAAGGGGAATGCGAGCTTGACATAGAATTAGGAGACGTCAAATTCAAACACAGAGCCCTGGTAGCAGATATATCGGACAATGTCATACTCGGACTGGACTTACTACGAGCAAAGGGGTGAACTTAGATTTGAATGCTGGTACGCTACGAATAATGGGTGAGGAAGTAGTGCTAACGACCACCACTGAGAATAACGCTGTACGGAAACTCGTTGCTAAAGAAGATGTGGTACTACCTGGTCAAACCGAAACATTGGTTGCCACTGTAATGGATGGGAAATGTCTTGCAGTGTTGGAGTGGTGGAACCCAGTAATCCGGATCTGTTCAATAAATCTATAGTCACCGGTCGCACCCTGATTAAACCAGAGAAAACGACAATAGTACGGGTAGTTAACCTGAAAACCTTTCCACAGAAAATTACAAAGGGAACTGAAGTAGGAGTCTGTGAACCTGTTACCATGGTCAGAACACTCCAAAGAAAACAACGAAATGGAGAAGAAACCAAACAAGACCAGTCTACCGGAATGTCTAAGGGACATCGTGGATAGGGCCCAGGAAAGATTAACAGAGATGGAGGTGGGACAACTGGAAGAGCTGCTAAGTGAAAATGAAGATGTGTTTGCACTTAAACCAGGCGACTTTGGGAGAACCAATGTTGTGAAGCATCGAATCGATACTGGTTCATCATCTCCTATAAAGCAGCCACCACGAGGACTTCCACTAGCCAAGCGAGAAGAAGTTAACAAGATGTTAATTGAGATGCAAGATCAAGGCACCATAGAGCCATCTCAGAGTCCTTGGGCTTCTCCTGTAGTTCTGGTCAAGAAGAAAGACGGCTCCACCCGATTTTGTGTGGACTACAGAAAATTAAATGACGTCACCAAGAAAGACAGTTACCCACTACCCAGAATTGACGATACACTGGACACCTTGGCTGGTGCGCAATGGTTTTCCACTTTAGATTTAAAGAGTGGATATTGGCAAGTCGAGGTTAGCCCAGAAGACAAAGAAAAGACAGCGTTCACTACAGGAAATGGCTTGTGGCAGTTCAATGTAATGCCATTTGGTCTATGTAATGCCCCTGCCACTTTTGAACGACTGATGGAAACTGTACTTCATGGCCTGCATTGGGAGACCTGCTTGATTTACTTGGACGACGTGGTGGTGCTGGGACGCTCTTTCCAGGAGCACCTGAAGAACGTGTCCGAAGTGTTCAAGAAGCTGAAAGCAGCGAACCTGAAGTTAAACCCGAAGAAGTGCAGTCTGTTCCAAAAGGAGGTTAGATACCTAGGCCACATTATTACTCCAAACGGTGTGAAAACAGACCCGGAGAAGACAGAGTGCATAAAGAACTGGCCGGTTCCTAAAGACAAACATCAAGTTCGAAGTTTTCTCGGCCTATGCACATACTATCGACGATTCGTCCAAGGATTCTCGGACATTGCCAAGCCTCTTCATAAACTGACAGAAGACAACGTCCCGTTCGAATGGACTCCGAGATGCCAACAAGCCTTTGAGACGCTGAAACAGGCTCTCTGCACTACCCCGATTTTGACATACCCAATACCTGGACAACCATTTATAGTGGACACGGACGCAAGCAACATTGGAGTTGGCGGAGTTCTTTCCCAAGTACAAGATGGCCAAGAGCGAGTAGTGGGCTACTTCAGCAAAGTCCTATCAAAAGCCGAAAAGAACTACTGTGTGACTCGGAAAGAATTGCTTGCCATCGTCAAGAGTCTAGAACACTTTCACAAATACTTGTATGGCCAAGAATTCCTCCTAAGAACGGATCACGCTTCCCTTAAATGGCTGCTGCAGTTTAAAAACCCTGAAGGACAGATGGCCAGATGGCTGGAACGACTGCAAGAATATCACTTTGTTGTTGAACATCGAGCCGGCAGGAAACATGGAAATGCAGATGCCCTTTCTAGGAGACCCTGTCCTGTCAACTGCAAACACTGTAGTAGTCTTGAAAAGAAAGAGGACATCTCATCAGTTCCTTGTAAGGTGGTAGCAGCCCAACCTGAAGACAGATGGAGTTCAGCGGCGATTCAGGAAGACCAGCAAGCTGACTGTGACATCAAGCCCTTACTAGACTGGAAAGAAGCCAACAACCGACCCTCATGGGCTGAAGTCAGCAGTAAAAGCCCAACATTAAAGAGCTATTGGGCTCAATGGAATTCCTTGGTGTTGGAAGACGGTGTCCTAAAAAGAGCATGGGAGAACAATGACGGAACGGAGGTCAAGAAACAAGTACTACTCCCGAGGTCCCGGGTCAAGGAAGTGCTGCAGGAAGTACATGGAGGTACTGGAGGTGGACATTTCGGTATCAATAGGACTCTACAGAAGGTTAGGGAGCGTTTCTACTGGTTGAGTTGTAGGACGGATGTAGAAGATTGGTGCCGAAAATGTGACATATGTGCAGCCAGCAAGGGACCGAAGACCCGTTCCAGAGGCAAAATGCGCCAGTACATCGTAGGAGCACCGTTCGAGAGGATTGCCATTGATATCGCTGGCCCGTTTCCGAAAACCCAAAGTGGCAACCGATATCTGCTAGTAGCCATGGACTACTTCAGCAAATGGCCGGAAGTATACCCTCTTCCCAATCAAGAGACCACGACCGTAGCAGAAGCCTAGTCAACAACCTGTTCTGCAGATTTGGTGTGCCCATGGAACTGCATTCAGATCAGGGCAGAAATTTCGAATCAGGTGTGTTCCGAAAGGTCTGCGAGCTTATGGGAATCCGGAAAACCAGGACCACCCCACTGCATCCCCAGTCAGACGGTATGGTGGAACGCTTCAACGCCACACTAGAAACCAATCTGAGGATGTTTGTGAACGAGAACCAAACAGACTGGGACAAGCTCATTCCACTCTTCCTGTTAGCTTACCGCTCAGCTGTCCATGAAACTACTGGGAAGACTCCGAAAGGATCATCTTTGGAAGAGAGCTTCGCCTTCCAGCAGATTTGGTATTTGGTCGTCCTGCGGAACAGCCCACAGAGCCGGACACTTATACCCATGAGCTAGAACGAAGACTAGCAGCCGTACACGATCAAGTCAGATCTCGAATGCGACTAGAGAGCGATCGCATGAAGACTCGATACGACGTCCGGGCCAATACAGTCGGATTCCAACAAGGTGACCTGGTGTGGCTATACAACCCCACGCGGAAGAAAGGAAGATCGCCTAAACTACAGAACCGTTGGGAGGGCCCTACACCGTCATTAAAAGAATCAATGATGTCGTCTACCGGATACAGAGGACTCCCAGGAGTAAGATGAAGGTCGTCCATCTGGAGCGTCTGTCCCCGTCTAGAGGTGTAGCCGATCGGGTCGATCGGTCCTAAGGAGGGGGCAGTGTCTCGGAATTTGCCCCACTCACTCCCAAACCGACGACTGTGGCACCGCGAATTGCCTAAGATTGCCCCGATCGCCCCTACGCCATTCTGGTAAACAAACAACATGCCGTGATCGATATCGGCCTGGAAAAATAGGGAAACGACTAGAAGCGTTCCAGTCGTACGAAAAGGGATCTAGAGATACTGGATTATTCGTTGGGTCTATAAAAGAAGAATAAACGGCCGAGTTAGTTAGTCTTGTATAAGTCTTGTGTTACAGTCTGAATTAAAGTGTTTAGTTGGAGATATCAAAGTGATTTAGATAGCGATTAATTAAATAAGTGTTTAGTTGACCTGTAATTAGTAGTGTTCAGTAGTTAATAAAGAAGTAATTAATTAACGGATTGTTTTTCTGGAAGAAGAGAAAAGACGGATTGGGAAATCCGTGACAATACTTTTCAGCCCCTTCTCATGATGACATAAAATTTTTTAAATGGCAACCAAAATTGTTTATTGCCAATTCTTATTCTCCTTGAAATCTACGTATACCATATAATTGTGTTTGAAATTGATTGAGGAAAAATTAAAACTTATGAGAAATAATGCAGTGGATTGTATTGAAAAATTTTGGAAATGGTTTATTGTTTGGACCTTATCTTGAGCGATTTTTCTGACCAAAAAATGAGCGAGAGAGAGAGAGAGGGATTTTCTTGACAAACGAATGAACAGCCTTTTATCACGTGTACACTTTCTTGCATCGGATCTGCGCGCGAAGGTCCGTTTTTCCAGTTCCAAAAGGGACGATAATATTAAGATAATGATAAAAAAATACAATATTTAACATTATAACAATTGTTGCTCTACTAGACAAAAGAAATGAGTTATGAAATTAACTAAAAGAAATTTACATTAACTAAATATCTACAGGGTGAAGTGGGCACATTACCGCCCACCTAAAAATACTGTGTTTTTTATGAGACTTATATATTACGTGACAGAGGACATACTTTTACAAGAGGTTTCTGCATGAAGCCGTGAGAAGTTCGAACAGTGAGTACACGACATACATTCATTTTTCCTGAATGCAATTTTTCAATTTTACCGAGTTTCCATTTTAATAGAGGATACAATACCTGGAGTAATGTGTGATACGTTAGAATGCCATTTATTCCTTTTTTGGATATATAAATATTCTACATGCCAACGCTGTATTTTTTGAAGAAGTTGCCACTGGTTTAAACAGTTTATAGAGAGGTTTAAGTCAGGATCAGGAATAAAACTTAGAGGTTTTAAAGTTAAGAAATGACCACGCGTCAGAACTGAAAGGTCATGAGGATCTGAGCTTAAAGAGCACAAGGGTCTCAATAAACTTTCAATTTGTACGAGAACTGTGTATAGTTCTTCGTAGGTATGTAAGAATTTGCTCTCCTATTACATGGAGAAGGTAGGCTTTTACGGACTTTATCCCGGCCTCCCAGAGACCGCCAAAAGGGAGAGCAGACGGAGGATTAAATGACCATGAAATGTTTTTGGGCTCTGAGGCGAATTTCATAAGATTGTCCAACTCACTTTTTGCTCCTGTAAAGTTAGAACCACAATCCGAGAATATTTCATCAATTTGAAACTTCTGCTCATAAGTTTTTACAACTAAGGAAATTAAATCGGAAAGAAGAAGAGCACCGCAAAGTTCTAGTCAGCAGATCCGTTTTCAGAGTTGCCACAGAACGTGTGCAACTGACAATAGACGAAAGAACAAGGAACGATAGAGAAGTTCGAACTTTGGTAAGAGAAGGGTATTCAGATTTGTACCTATCCCAATTACGTAAAGCTTCAGGGGTGTAGTTTGCTCCCACTGGAGTGTCAGAGACCATAAATAATATTGAATGAGATATTTTGAAAAAAATGTGAGAGGTGCAAGAAATCCAAGAGGATTGGAAATTCTAACTAATTCTGACAGAAATGAACATTTGGTATTTGTTTATGGCTTCTACCCTATATGAGAAAACATCACGGAAAGGAAGCCGATTTTAACCCGATAATTTTACCTATGAGATGATCACTATATCTTTAAAATGTGAGATACTGCAGGTGTTTGTCGGCTTCAGGAATTATTTTTAGGAATTCTATATTATTACTTGCACACTTTCTGAGATCAAAACATTCCTTTTGTAATAGAGAAGTGAATTAAGATTTAATTAATAATGCTTCTTCAATTGAAGAACACCTTATTACGACATTATCCACATAATCATTTCTTAGAATATTTGCAGTTAGTGGAAAATGTTCACTCTCATCTTGAGTTAACTGTAGAAGAGCTCAAAGAGCTAGAAAAGGCACCGATGAGATACCATATGTTACAGTATTTAAGTGAAACTATGATACAGGGTGTTCAAAATTCTCTGAAAATCTCGAAGCTGAGTGTTGATTTACTCGACACTGGAGGATCTTCGACCAGGCGAACGTACTAGTATAGGCTGATTACTTCTACATTTAATTTAATTTAAACTCAAAGGACCTTTTATAAAAACGATGTTTTTGAATCATGTTAAAATGTTTGTGTGGATAGTTCTTAGTATTTTTAATACAATTTTTTATTTACTTTGGTTTTTGGCACTTTGTTATTGTTATTTTTGTTAAATAATTCCGAGTTGTGACTCTCTTTCACATATTTTTTTACAAGTTTTTCAACATGAGTTTAGGTAATAAAATGAAATACACTTCTAATAAACTAAATTATTTTATTAAAGTAGACTAAAATAATACATATTTAAAGATTATTATAATGTTATATATTGTATGAAATGGTAACAAAAAAGGTACTTAGCTTATGAGAATGACTGGTCTATTTAAAGATGTGACAGTTTTGCATATAAATACACATAAACTAGTTGAAAGGTTTAACCTTAAAGATTTCAAAAGTTAATGATGAAATGAATGAATATTAGTCATTACCACTTGGCAAAACACATAATTTGGATACAGGCCTTTTATACACTGCACTAGTTGTTCACTGTCACAACCTTCGTGATTCCATCACTTCCGGGATGCAGTTGAACGACACGACCTAGAGTCCACTTGAGAGGGGGAAGATGGTCTTCCTTAATGATGACTAGAACCCCACGTTTCAGTAATTGTGAGGAGTGCTGCTTCCATCTTCTTCGAACTTGGAGCTCCGAAACATATTCTTTGGACCATCGGATCCAAAAGTCTCTCACCATTTTATTGCAACGGCAACGTTTGAATCGTGACAAAGATGATTCTTTCATGTTTGACAAAAGTCAGATGTAGGTAGGGCTATTAATGATTCCCCAATTAAAAAATGTGCCGGGGTTAATGGATTGAGGTCGTTAGGGTCACTGGAAAGAGGATATAGTGGGCGTGAATTTAGGCATGCCTCAATCTGAGTGAGTACTGTTATAAAGTCTTTATATGTAAGTATAGATTCACCAATGACACGCTTTAAGTGGTATTTAGTTGATTTGACCCCTGATTCCCATATGCCTCCAAAATTGGGAGCTCTTGGCGGGATAAAATGTCAGTTTATGCCCTGCTGTCCCATTTCAGTTAAGATTTTACCTTCGGATGATTTCAACAAATTTTTAATTTTATCATAGGCACCAATGAAGGTTTTAGCATTGTCTGAATAAATATTTGCGCACTTACCACACCTTGACATTAGTCTATGTAATGCAGCGAAAAATGATTCCGTATTTAAATCGCTTATGGCTTCTAAGTGAATAGCCTTCGTTGAAAGGCAGACGAACAGACAGACATATGCTTTAGTTATATTAAACTTTTTTGTTTTTCGATCTCGTAGTTTGAACGGACCGCAGTAATCGATGCCACAATTTAGGAAGGGCCTACTTGGTGTTATTTGAACATTTGGTAAATCGCCCATTAAGTAATTTTATTCCTTGGGCTTTGCCCGCAAACATGTGACGCAATTATGAATAATCCTTTTTACTAGATTGCGCCCAGATATAATCCAATATTGTTCTCTTAACGCCGCTAGAACATGCTGTGGACCCGCATGTAATAACCGAATATGTTCGTACTGTACTATTAAGTTCGATAATAAATGTTTGCTTGAAAGAATTATAGGAAATTTCTTATTGAAGTTGAAATTTGATTTGTTTAATCTTCCACCGACTCTTAGAAGACCTGTGTTATCGAGGGTTTAATTGTCTCTTTTTATTTACGACTTTATCTCACTCTAATTCGCGAATTTCTGTACAAAACGACTGATTTTGAGCGACCTTAATTAATGTGTTTAATTAATTTTGCAATTTCTTACACGTTAGAGGACCGCGTTCCCTCTGTTCTGCATTCTTTATTGTGTTATTTCGGAATCTCAATGTATATGCTACTGCACGTTGTAGTTTCGACAATTTTGAATAAATTTTAAATAAGTTTAACGTATCTACTTCCACTAATACTGTCGTAGACTTACATTGTAATTCAGCTTTGATTTCTTGAGCATACGAATTTTAACTCACGTGGTTTGTGATATCTAGAGGCCAGTTATCCTCCGGCATTTGCAACCACTCTGGGCCGACCCACCATAATAGTGAATTTTCTAGAGTTTTAGGGTATACGCCTCTGGATATTATATCAGCAGGATTAGATAAAGTATTTATGTATCTCCACTCATTACAGTCAGTTAATGTTTGTATTTCTGTCATCCGGATTGGAAACGAACACCTTCCATGTACTTGGAGGTGATTTTATCTAGTGAAGTGCGATTGTGGAATCACTCCACAGAACCGTATTATTGATAGACAATCGTAATGACGACTTAACCTTTTTAACAAGCCTTGTAAGCAAAAGTGCTGCGCATAGCTCTAAACGCGAAATAGTAGTAAATTTTAATGGTGCTACTTTCGATTTAGCGCAAAACAACCTAACCCGGCAATTTCCGGAATTATCCATTGAACGTAAATATAAGCAAGCACCGTACGCACTTTTCGATGCATCGGCAAACCCATGTATTTGTATTAAAACTGCATTATCACATATGACATGTCGAGGAACATGAATATTTCGTAAGTACTGTAATTGACTATAAAATGTTTGCCAATCATTCAAAATTTCTGCGGGTAATTCAGTATCCCATTCGATTTTTTGTAACCATAATTTACTGTAGTAAAACCTTTGCAATTATAATAACTGGACCCAATAGGCCTAACGGATCGTAAATTTACGAGATTAGTGAAAGAATTGTCCGTTTACTATTTAAATGTGTATTATTAATTTCTCGTTTGACGTAACTTAACGTGTCTGAATTTGAATGCCATAATAATCCTAGAGTATGTGCCTCATTTTTCTTGCCGATATTTAATATGACGTTTGGCTGTGAATCGTAAATACTTTCTAATAAATTATTACTATTCGAAACCCATTTATTTAGTGAAAAAGTTATTTCACGATATAACTCAAGCAATTCATTAATGTTATCAGAACCTGTTAGCAGGCCATCGACGTAAAAATCGTTTAGAATAATTTTACTTGCAATTGGGTACGTATCTATATGTTGATTAGCTAATTTGTGAAGACAGCGAATGGCTAAGAACGGCGCGGATGCTGTGCCGTATGTCACAGTATTCAGCTCATAACATTCAATAGATTTTGTCGTATCTAACCGCCACAATATTTGTTGTAACTTTCTATCCTCGGGGTGTACTGAAACTTGTCGATACATATTGATGACGTCACCTGCCAATACATATTTATGCGTGCGAAATCTAGTTATAATAGAGACCAAATCTTGCTGGATCGTAGGTCCTACAAACTGTAAATCATCCAGTGAGTAACCCGTGTCGGTTTTACAAGATGCGTCGAACACGACACGTAATTTAGTAGTCACACTTGACTCTTTCTTTACAAAATAATGAGGTATAAAATAGCTATTATTATCAGACATGGTTTGCGATTTTGGCATATGATTTAGTTCAATGTATTCATTCATAAACTGAATGTATTGCTGTTTTAACTCGTTATCGTTTTTTTTTTTATTTTCCATTGCATATAAACGTTTTAAGGCTATGTTTTTTGATTCACCCAAAATATTACTAGGCAGTTTTAGTGGCAATCTAACAATAAATCTTCCATCGCTATCGCGTTGTGTTGTTGTTTTAAATAAAGTTTCAGTTTCCATATCATCAGACGAGACGATTTTCATGCTCTTCAATTTTCCAAAATTTTGTTAACCGATTGTCAATATCTGAATTAGAAATAAAATTACAACATGTTCGATAATTAGAGAACGGTCGTGGAACATCCCCTGTGATAATCCACCAAAAACATGTGTTCTGTAATATAGCACTATTTCGATTACGCCCTAACTCGATTTGTCCAACACGAACTAACCTCCAAAATATGTTACCACCGAGAAGCATATCCACTTCACTAGATTCATTAAAATTTGGATCGGCCAACTTAATGGTTTTTGGTATATTTAATACATTTTTATTGAACGACAATAATTTATTTGACTGAACGAGTTATTCAAGCCTACGACGGCCATATTTATTTTTTGCTGCACTGTATTTAACTTATTCGCAAGGGTTTGAGTAACAAAGTTAGACTGGGAATCAGAATCGAGTAATGCACGACATGTTTGGAAATTCCCATGTGCATCTTGCACTTTAATTACTGCAGTCGCCAATAGTACTTGACTGGTATCTATGCTAGTATGAACCGCTATCGTCTGATTATCAGGTTTATTTTCATCTGAATTAATTTGATTTGTCGGTGCACTTGGCTCACCCTGTATATTTTCAAAAAGTAGTAGGCTGTGATGCCGCTTTAGACATTTTTTGCAGTTTGAACTGCGGCAATCAATATTTTTGTGACCGCCCTTCAAACAATTGCTACACAGGTGATGTTCTTTAATTACGTTGTATCTTTTATTTGCAGGTAACTTAATAAAGTCGAGGCAATTGTATAATGAATTATTGTTTTTGCATATAATGCACGTTGAATTTATGTTTGAAATAAACGATTTCGTTTTCCAATTATTCTTGTCAAATGCCGACGGCGATAGTTTTTCTAAGAACGTGCATTTATCGCGTAGAAATTGCGTTAAATCATTTACTGACGGTAGCGTCTTGCCTATTTGTTTACTCTCCCAATCGCGTCGCGTAATGGAGTCTAATTTATTTGAAATTATATGTACTATTAACGTGTCCCAGGGTTGCACCGGCTGCTCTAACACTTCTAATGCTCTTATATGTTTATTAAATCCGTCTAATAGCTGTCTTAGTGCGATATAAGATTCCTTCCTTACTACAGATAAATTGAATAGTGCTTTAACGTGATTATTAACTAATAACACCTTATTTTCATACCTTTCTTCGAGGAGTTTCCACGCAATCTCATAGTTAGCTGCAAAAATTTCCATTGAGTGTATAATGTCTGCCGCCTCGCCCTTCAACGACAAGCGGAGATAATTCGACGTGGGAAAAGAACATCGTAACTTAAAAAGTTTAATTTTTCAGGAGAGGGTTTTAAAGTTTGCATGCATTGTAATTCTCATATGTTTTTATTTATTTGAATAAATAGTGACATATAACTAGATAATATGCCTCTGTAACTGTACTTCATAAACAATTTTGTGAAAAAAATCTTTTTTCAATAAAATTTTACTATTTAAAGAGATACGATAAAACAATTCCAACAAAAGTTTGAACACTTTATTTGTATCTGTAGATACGTTGTAATTTTTCTAAAGACATCTCAGCTTATTATTGTAGTATCTATGTGTAAAAAAAGAAGTAAACAATTTTAGGTATAGTTTATATTAGATTTGATAATAAAAAAAAAATAAAATAAGTAAATGAAATACACAATTAAAATATTCAGTAATATTAAAGGAATACAAAACTAATAATCTCACTTTCCATTGTCTAGTTTTAAGATTCTATACTTTCGTTTTTTTTTCTGTTTTCAATTTTTTACTGTTTTTAAATTTGTTGGTTGTGATTCGTTAAGATTTATTTCATTTTCTTCTTCTTCATCTTCATGGTTACATTAATATTTCTTACCTGTAGCTAATTCCAATATAAGTTTTGTCCTTCTAGACATTCTAGACAAGAAATAACACAGTTAAAATATTCAGTAATATTAAAGGAATACAAAACTAATAATCTCACTTTCCATCGTCTAGTTTTAAGATTCTATCCTTTCGTTTTTTTTTTCGGTTTTCAATTTTTTACTGTTTTTGAACAACTTGTTGCTTTTGATTCGTTAAGATTTATTTCATTTTCTTCTTCTTCATCTTTATGGTTACATTAATATTTCTTACCTTTAGTTAATTTCAATATAAGTTTTGTCCTTCTAGACATTGTCACATGTTTATACAAAAAGTGTTACATAAACAACAAAACACTTATTTCTACACAGGCACAACAAATGAAATGTATTACTATTTGAAGACGCGCCATACAAGTTGTGACGCTGACAGCATATCATCGTATCTCGCATACAACTGATGAAATATCATCGTATATCACTACAACCAAGCTTAACTAACATCGTATCTTTACATACGATAATTTAATAAGCAAAATGCTCAATTTATTCATGAACTAAAGGTAACCAATCTCTAGTTACGATATTAGTATTCTAAAGTTAGAGCAAAATGGAACAATAATTATACCACAAATAAGATAATATTTAATTTTTAGTTTATGGAGCTGTTTATCGTAACTAGAGACAGAATGTTATTAGGGTTAAAAATGGGATAAATCGAGATACGTTAATAAAATTTTCAAAAAATTTACTATTTATGGTCAAAATTCATTTATGACAACATATCTTATGGGAAGAGTACATTTTTCCCTATAAGAAAATGAATCTATCTTAATTTCGATAAATATCGAGATACGATGTTCTTCTTTTCCCACGTCGAATTATTGATTTAAATGTGCCTTTAAAATAAAGCCACTGACTGTAGCAACCGTCAAAGCTTGGTAAGTTGATAGTGGGCAATTTTACGTTACTTAATTTTTGTGAATTTGATGATGAACTCTGAGAAGATGGGGACTTGTCTGCTGTTAATGTTGGTCGACTACTTTCAATGAGGCGTTTGGCTAAACTTACATAATTGTAATATTCGTCTTCAAACAATTGTCTTTCCAGACTTTGAGCATCAAAATTATGTTCGTCTAGTAGTTCAATTTGAGTTTGTATTTCACAGAAATTTTCCCGATGGGATTCTAATTTACTTAAACGTACTTCTACTTGCAAAATGTCAGGATTATTAAAGTCTAAGTTATTATAAAATGTTTTAAAACGTGTCAAATTACCTTTTAGTGATGATCTTTTTATTAATAATTCTTTAATTGTTGACATTTTGTATCAAATTTTTTTTTTGTATTTATGGAAGTGCAACGACGTATTTAATACTTAATTCGTATTACGAAATTTTAATAACGATTTACTGTACTCGTATTTAAGTACTTCCCAGATTACAGGCAAAAATTTATGTCTAACTAAAGGTTATTATAAATAGTTTTTATGTGTTATGGGTATGTATTTACGTGCTGCGCGCTCCGACTTGCACGTAGCTGACTGCTACTGGTTGCACAGCGGAGCTCGGAACCCAGGAACAGGAACGATAATTATCCAATGGCGATGTTTTATTGTTCATCCGGCTGCAGAAGAACCAAAATGTTGATTTACTCGACACTGGAGGATTTTCGACCAGGCGAGCGTACTAGTATAGGCTGATTACTTGTAGATTTAATTTAATTTAAACTCGAAGGAGCTTTTATAAAAACGATGTTTATTCAATGGAGTCAAAGTTTACACTGACATAATCCCAAGTGTCATTCCTACCTAGAAGTGCCTCTACTTGCAGCTTCCACGTGTCGAAATTGTCTCTATCCTAGCTCACTTTCCGGAAATCATTGTGTACAAAACAGCAAATGCAATTACAAGACCATAATTTATCTACTTACAGTTTGTCTGCGTTAATCCGAAAATGTTTCTTTTTATACCTTCACAACACACACTTCAGTTTTTATTCACTACTGCTTCACTTATTTTAAGTTCTGTTCCTCGCGGCCTTGGCCCATAACCTGATAAGGTTAATTAAATAATAATAACTGAAGTAAGTAGTAGGTACAAATCTTAGAAACAATAGCGGTAGATATATATTATTTTATTTAATTTTTTATTGTATTACCTTTTGTGTCTTTTAGTATGATAATTTGTTTAAATATTTATAAATTTAAATTTAAATTTAAAATTTTTTAAAGTTGATAACATAAATTCTATCTTTACTTACCCGAGCTGGCTTTTATCTGCGCCTTTTGGATGATTAACTATTATAAATTTTGTTTTATATGTCTACTAAATTTGATTATTAATAATTTTGGAAATTAGCTCTTATATCCTTTTATAATTTATATTTCATTCGATTCGATTCGTATGTACGGCTAGACGTGTCCGGCACTGCTCCTGTACAAGATATAAAATTTTTTATTTTGCCTAGTTTTGATATCCTATATAATGAGTCATATCACAACCAAAATGATTCTGTAATTGTATATATTAGAAAAAATATTAACTAGGTATATAGAATTAAGTGCCTAACTCAGACAAATTTGTTAGAACTATCTTTCATGCTAAATAAGGTATCAGTTATATTAATTGCTTCATATATGACGTGACGTACTTTCGAGCTTCGGTCGCAGATGCCGAACTAGTACAGCCACTTTAATCAGTCCGGGTTCACTCATGAATTTCGGTATTCCTAATTTCGGGAATTGGATGTCTGGATAAAGCATCAGCCACTCGATTAAGTACTCCGGGTTTGTATCTGATCTCAAAATCGAACTGCTGAAGAGCTATTATCCATCGAGCTAAACGACCGGTCGGATGTTGCAAATTTTGTAGCCATTTTAGGGACTGGTGATCGGTCTCGACTATAAAATGATAGCCCTGCAAATACTGTCTCATTTTCTGAATTCCCCAAAATATAGCCAGGCACTCTTTCTCGGTAGTGGGGTAGTTTTTCTCCGGTGGAGTTAAGGTTCGGCTGGCATAACAAATGATGTGGTCTTGTCCTTTCAAATTTTATATTAGAGCAGCCCCTAAGCCTTGATCGGATGCATCAGTTTGCAGTACAAATGGTT
The DNA here is from genome assembly GCA_025584915.1 of Monochamus saltuarius. NCBI lineage: Eukaryota > Metazoa > Arthropoda > Insecta > Coleoptera > Cerambycidae > Monochamus > Monochamus saltuarius. The sequence continues at coordinate 43,623,820 of CM046721.1, read as the reverse complement.
TTGTAAAATCGGGACATGCTAGGACTGGTGCTTCAGTGAGTTTGACTTTTAAGGAATTAAAAGCCTCTTCTTGCTTGTCGGTCCAGTTCCATTTTATTCCCTTTTTGAGAAGCTTTGTCAACGGGGCGGTAATGGCGGAGAATCCCGGTACAAATTTCCGATACCAAGAGGCAACTCCTAAAAACCTTCTCAAACCTCGCACATTGGTAGGAGTTGGAATTTCTTTTATAGCGGCTACTTTTTCGGGATCGGTCGTGATACCATTTTCACCGACTAAATGTCCTAAATACTTAAGAGTTCTTTGAAAAAATTTACATTTTTCTGGGTTCGGTTTAAGTCTGGCTTCTTTTAGCCTACGGAAAACTTCTTTAAGATTGGCCATATGTTCTTCATAGTCTTCAACGCTTTTGTATGCATGTCGGGTCCCAAGACCTTATCCAATAGCCTTTGGAAGGTAGCTGGAGCGGAATGTAGGCCAGAAGGCATTACAACAAATTCGATAATCCCTTATTCGGAACGATAAAAGCAGTTAACGGTCGGCTTTCCGGTGATAAGGGAATTTGCCAGTATCCCTGTTTTAGATCAATACTGGAAAATAAATTCGCCTCTTTTAGTCTACTTAATATGTCATTGATATTGTCTGAAGCTATTTATTTGTGGCATAGTTTTAGTTTTTCTTTAGTTTTTTTGGGTTTTTGCCACACTTCTGAAAAAATAATAGATTAATTAAATAAGCCCTTGCGCCAAACGGAACAGTCAAGGGTTATTTTTGAAACTATGTTTGCCTAACCAAAAAATCTCACACTGAAAAAACAGATAAGTAAAAAATAACATTGATCATAGGCAGCGGATATGCATCTTTTATAGAAACTTCGTTTAACTTACGAAAATCTATACAGAAGCAGCGTTTGCCATCCTTCTTTTCGGCCAAAACCATTGGGGAGCTCCACGGACTAGAAGACGGTTGTATAATCCCATCGGCAAGCATTGTTTCTACCTCGTCATCAATAATTTTCTGCATTGCAGAATTTCTAGGACGGTATCTCTGCTTTATAGGAGTCGAATCCTTTAAACGAATAACATGCTCAGCTATGTTAGTGTAGCCATCGATCTCTCTAAATGTTGTAAATTTTTTTTCTATGAAATCGGCAACTTCTTTTTGCTGAAGTTCGGTTAAACATGAAGATGGAGGGGTAATCGGTTCTATGGTTAACGTAGGATAACCCTATCTGTCTTAGAGTTTATAGTAATCTGTTTGGTTCCTATATCGATGGTGCAATTATATTCGGTGAGAAAATCCATTCCCAATACACAGTCTACGGTCAGTGACGGCATGAGCAGAAAATTAGCGGCTACATTCGTTGACAGCAGTTGCCCTTGAATGCGATATTCCTCGGTAATGTTGACCAAAGTTCCATTGGCTAATTCCGCTTGCATTTCTTACTTCGCCGGAGTCGGTTCATTTCCCATCTGTTTGCAATATTCTGCAACCACGGAACTAATGTAAGATCTTACTGACCCTGTATCTACTAAAGCAGTAAAAGATCGGTGATAAAGGTCAATGTTTAATCGGATGCGGTTATTGGACCAGTTACTTGTATTAGTACTAGTCAACGGTATGTAATTCGGCGACGATTCGGAGGGCTTTACTGTCGGGCGCTGGGTTCTAGACCCGACGACGTTTGCCTGTGTCGGTTGGCTCTGGTTCACACATCGGCAGTATCTGGTCTGTACTCCTTCTTGTCCACATCGAGAACAGAATAAACGGAATGGTCCTCGGCATGTAAATCTCGTATGTCCTGTAGCTCCACATCTCCAACAAATAATGTTCGCATTCTGTCTAGGTGTTGTTTGCGAATGGCTATTTGTCTCGTGGTTAGGGCGAGAATTCGGTCTGACAGTTCTACTAGATTGTGAATCTGCAATTCCAGCAGTTCGGATCGGCTCGGCCACTTTTCTCGTTCTGTTTTCTTTTTCTAGATCCTTCTGGAGCTGTTCGTACTCGTAGGTTTGTTGTACTAAATCGGAAATTGTTTTTACCTGGGTTCTTCGGATGTATTGCCGGTATTCGGCCAGCAAACGCTTATATATGCAAGTGACTTCTCGTTCCGCAGAAAATCCCCCATGTCGTCTTATCATGGTGTGCATTTCTAAAATAAAATTGCGGGCAGTTTCGTGTTTATCTTGATATTTAGAACTTATCATTTCTTCTAAATTGTTAAGGTATTCGGCCGGATAAAAGAAGGTTTTAAAATCTTCCACAAAGTCATCACAAGTCCTCCAGTTATGTTTGTAATTCATATACAACTGGTATGCTTTTCCCTGAAGCAACCCTGGTAAAGTTTTTAGCAACTGTGCATCGGTAATCTCATATTCGTGCTGCATCTGCGCTAGTCTTTCTAGAAATGATATTGGATCTGTCTTGCCATCAAATACAATGTTCAGTTTCCGTATTTGATTTAACAGTTTGAAACCCGATGTTCTCGGTGTTTCGGGAACCGATCTGGTTGATACGGAAGCTGTAGGTCGCTCTGCGGGGACTCCCTGGCGTAGGAACCTCACTAAGCGTCGTCGCATTTCGTCTACTGTGCCACCGGTTCCTAACTTGAAACGCTCAAGCTCGGCTTCTTTATTTAGTTTGTACACCCATCCGACCTTGGGATCAGCGATTTCAAGGCCAGCGGCGGCTTCTTCAGAGTCAGGAGGCATTTTATAATAAAACTTGCAGGACGGATTTCACAGTTCCTCTACTTTCTTATCCTCACTTTAGATTTCGAGAATTATTTTCGGCAAACGTTTTTGACTCAAGATCTCGGTCGGTAACAGTCGGATCAAGTCGGCAATAGTCGGAAACGCTTCCTCGGGTCCAATTATGTTGAAAACGACACCCCACTTGACTTCGGGTGTCTTCGGAAATGTTCGGTTAAATTCGGTTTTTTCGAGAAAATGGCGGATTCGCGGTCTAGATGTCCACAGTAACCTTTCTGGTGGGTTAAAACGATGATACTACGGTCCTTTCTCTTTTATCTCTCCTCTCACAGTTTTTGGAACTACGGTCTCGGTTCCAGTCTTGTCGTTTTTTTTCCGGTCCCTGCTCGGGCGCCAAAATTATGTGACGTAGTTTTGAGGTTCGGTCGCAGATGCCGAACTAGTACAGCCACTTCAATCAGTCCGGGTTCACTCGGTGGAGAAGTTATGTCCAAGGTTCAGGAATATTATAAGACTCGGTATTGAAAATAAAATATTTATTTCATAAAATAAAATGTCACCCTGTAAACAAATAATACGAATAATAATTCCCCAACATAAATAAACTAGGTCCTGAAATAATAATACAAAATAACAAATTAACAAATAGGGCGGTAAGGAATGTACGGTGCAGACGCTGAGTGTCGCGGAAAGAGCCTGCTAAACACCCAGTGTCGAAGACCACGGGGACGACGTCGAGTACCGCGGAATAACACCTGCTAAATACTCGGAGTCGGCGGAATACGGGCTAGACCTCGAGCGCCGCGGAGAGGGCTTGCTAAACGCTCGGAGTCGACGGAAGACGGAATACGGGCAAGACCTCAAGCGCCGCGGAGATTACCTGCTAAACGCTCGGAGTCGACAGAATACGGGCAAGACCTGGAGCGCCGCGGAGATTACCTGCTAAAAGCTCAGGACACCCAGAGGAAGGTAGGGTGCCGCGGAAGTTACCTGCTAAGCACTGCTGGTAAAGGCAATTTCGCCGGCTTTTATACAGAACGGTGGGTAGTGTCGTGTGCAAAAATTGCGATACGCCGCAATTTCAGGTACCGCATGCGCCAAACAATTAAAGTACAGTGTGAGCAAAATAAAATCGGTTCATTACAAGACCTCCCTCAACAGGTCCAGATATTTATTTAAGAGAACTAGAAAACTATTTCTCAACTCAAACATGTGCTAATATAAACATTTTTATTGGAGATATAAATATAAATATTTTAGATTCAACTGAAGTGAAAAATAAAAATTATGTAAACATGTTAAATCAGTCACATAATTAGCTGCCAACCCTGAACTGGCCGATTCTATGATCAAAACTAAGTAAAAAAGTTCATATGAACATGGGTCCGGAAATGCTTCCTAAGGGCACAGGGACCCATTGAAGAGGGAGGAATGGAAATCATTTTTTTGTAATAATTCTCAATTGTGTTGTGATAAATGAATGAAATTTGGTATACACAGCTAAATTTTGATGAGCAATTTGATGGACTAATCCATTTATTTCCACAAGGTCCATTGGGGTGGGTACGGGGAGCCCTTGGTATTTTGCGTGTGTAACTTTTTCATCTTTGACTTTTTAACAAATTGGACAGCAAATTCCGTTTTCCCGAAATGTTTTACGTTAAATAGGTACTCTTGTTTCAAATCGTTATCTTTAACGGTTTCTGAGAAAATCGCTCTTGAATTAATCCCACTTTGGTCAATTTCATAGTAATTTAAACAAAATTATCAAGGTATTCTTATGTCAAAGTATTGTCAACCCGATTGCCAATTTAATAGTTCTAAGCGAAAAAAATGGAAGAGTTTACGGGACAAGAGTTAGTTGATATGATATTTATTTATGGCTTTTGCGATGGTATTAGAATGTTACAAAAGCTAATAATAAGGAATATATGGGTAGATATTGTGGGTGTAATTCAACGCAGGTTGGGGCTTTTGTCCACTGAGTAGTTAGTTTCACACAATATTGTTAATACCTGAAAATATATGAAAAAACTCTCGTAACTGCTTCAAATGTCATTGTCAGTTGAGAGTCTTAACTCTGAGTTAAGTTATGGTGCATTCCGCTAAACCTAAAAGTTTGTTTCTAATGTCTTCATATCCAAAACTATAGTATTTTTAAAATATATTCAATTTTTTGTAATTGTAATAGATAAATAAAATCATAATACAGGATGGACTGTTTTTCATTTCCTACCATTGATATATCCTTAACCGTGAAAAATACAAGATAAGTTAAATTTCTGTACCTACAAAGGCAATCTAGACAGATTTAAGGTATTTTGAGTTGATATAAACGCATATGCTAAATTTAATTTTGAGAAAATTAAATGATTATTTTCGAAGATGTGCTTAATTTTTTTCTTTATGAACATTATATTGAATTTTTAAATTTTTAATGGAACCTTTGTCCAAATTCCACTACAGTTTGTCCACGGTTAGAGTGGAAAAGAGGGAAAATGTTTTTATTTTTCATTCTTGATTAAAATGCGGTTGGCATGGACATGTTTTATGTTACATGTGATCAGAAAATCAGTAAATATAAATATCATTCAAGAATAAACTGCCTCTGTTTTTAACAATACAAAAATATATTAAAGAAAGCTGCATAGAATTGAAATTTATATCATGCTTTTAAGAATGCCTTTTTTCTGTAAAATAAAGATATTTACCCTCTTTTCCACTCTAACCGTGAACATACCGTATAGCATGTTTTGTTATTTTTTTACTTTTCCTGAAATAGCACATTTGGTTTTAAAAATAATTTAGAAATAAAATTGTAAAAACTATCATAATTTTTTTATTATTTTGGTAGGCAACAAACTTTTTATTGCTTAATAATTAAATGTCATTTTTAATTAAGGAAAATTTTATTTAAAACTTTCTCATATATTTAATACTTCATTTGATAATTTTTCAAAGCAATTTTATAACTCATATTCAAACACCAATTTATTTTGAATTAAAAAAAACATTTAATAACTTGAAAATAATCACATCACATTAAATCCACATAGACTGTTTGCTATAAATGGTACGTATACATTTTTCTTTTTTTGTTATTGATAACGATTTTTTATAGCCTATTCTGCTTCTCCTTAATTCCTTTCAAGGTCGGCAAATACCAAAGACTTCAAGGATCTTTAGCCCTTAACCCCTCCCTATCCTTACATTTCATTCATAACATTCTTCCAAATACCACTACATGAGGGCAGCACTTATCAGTCTATACGGTTGAAAGACTAAAATACAAAGACAATGTTATAACTGGTATGAGTGAACAGTGAACAATACAATTTCTGTCAACTGGCTCGTATTCCGTATTGCCAACCATAGGCAGCGAAAACTGATAACTCGCCCGGTAGGGTGAGCGCAAAGCGACAGCATCGTAGAGTCCCTAGAATAACAGAGTCTGGCCACTCAACCGGTTTGCCCTTCAAAATGGCGGCCGCTTGGCCGCTATACGCAGGCGCGAGCGAACTCTGGTAAATCGTGAATCCATTTGTTTATGGTTTTTCAGCACGGTATCCGTCGTGACATTGTGTACAGTTAACTTGTACTCGTGAACGTAATGTAAATAAATAACACGTAGTGCATGCGATCAAAGCAACGTATGTACTGAATTCTAATAAAATATGTTTCGGTCGCGCTTGCGCTGCGCTGCGTGAAATACGAGCCTGAAAAGACGATACAAGTTCCGACGACTAAACTGATAACAACTAACTGGCAACACCGTAGAGATGGTTCTGCAGTGAAACTGGGATACTGTACAGAGGCGGCGTGGATAGCAATTTGGGTGCCGTTTAAAAAATTAATTATAACGGCTACTTATTTGATTAAAAAAAAAAACTAATTTCAGATTAGTAATCTAGGGAACACGGACTACTACCCCTCAAAAGGGGACCCCCCAGTTAAAGTTACACCCTGTATAGCTGATATAATAGCTTTCTTCAATTCAAAGATGTTAATTCAAGGTAATTTTGGCAAAAATTGGAAAATATACGCAAACATTGCAATAAGTTTGTATAAGGAGTTAAATAGCACCTTGAATAACACTCACGTAACAAAACTCTTCCTTGGAGTTTCATCAGACGGTCTTATAGAAATGAGGAATTGTAAACGTTTTCGCTTATATCACTCCTAAAGAAGCACTGGACAAAGAAAGGCTCATTTTTGTTAAAATATTGAATGGAAAACTATACTTCTCAAGGGCATGGTGCAGCTTCACATGCCAAAACGGGATTAGTGAATTTTTATTGCTTGAATACCATTAGGCATAAAATGTTGAACCTGTAAGATTTTTTAAAATTTTGCATATAATACTAATCTATTTGATATTTTTTATATATTCCGTGATAATAACTTTTGGAAAGGTGGGACAAGAAATTATGAGATTATTTTATCAAAAAATTGCATTACAATCAAGTATTATAATAATACTTATGGAACCTATATTTAAAGGGTCAAAATATTTGATTAAAAAAGCCATTGTAATTTGGTTTATTTCTATTAATAGATTTATTTAAAATCGAGACTTCCTCACTTGAGTTTTACAGAAGAATATTATTTGCTAATTTTAGGCCAACTATTCTTAATTTTTTTTAATAAAATTTTTAAAATGTTTTCTTACTCCACCTACAGCAAAACTGAACTGAACACAATTGAACAACTAATTTCATTTGGTTCATCTGTCAGAAAACTTCCACTTACAAATTTATATAGGTATTAAAAATATGTCTATTTTTTGCTTTTAATATTAAATCTTGCATAAAACTTACTTATCTGTGGTTTTGTGCTCTACGATAGGTATTAAATATAAGTTGTAACCGTCGTTGTAATGTGTTAATTAGTTCAACTGCTGTCCAAATTTTACCTAATCTAATATAGCTATATTAAAATCAAAATTGGACAAAATTTAACTTAATTTTTTATAGATATAAGTTGATCTACTAAGTATATTTCTTAAATAAGTGTGATAATCGGATAAAAAATAGTATGTATTGTCTTGTTGATTTCATTTTGACTCGTAACCCTGTATATATTATATAAGGTTGAATTTCGAAGGTAAATATTAGCGTTAATTTAAATTTTAATAATGTGTTCATATTATTTATTATCCATGCATCAAGATTGATTTTTTACAGTGCAACTTCCACCAAGGTCTGTCCATCAGCAAGTTAGCTAATTGTATACCGAAATTTGGCAAATGGCATGTCGTCTTGGCAGATTTCATGAACATACGAGTAATTGTAAAAAATTGAAATTGAAATAATGTCCTGTTACATAAAGACTTGATTTACTAGCATCCAGCTTTCATTTTTTATAATAGTGTCTAACAAAGCCTCAACGTAGTTCTAAATATAAGCAATATTACGACCGAAAAATTGTTTAGATTCAATTTTGTTTTTTTTTTCGAAAAAACGGCTCTGTTTAGTAAAGTAGGCATTCATTAGTTAATCAAAACTTCTTTCATTGCAATACCATGCGCCGTTGAGGAGACGTCTGAAAACGACTTCTTAAAATTGCGAACATTCAGCTATTTATTATTGCTACTTTTTTTAAATTATGTTTTCATTACCAAGTCACAAATGTATTCAAGGTATTTTGTTGAGAGGCAGGGCATACTTTGGTTTATTTTTCTGTTGTCTCTTTTTGCTTTCTCTCATTTCTATTTTGCTTTGAGTTGTTTCAATACTATAAAAAATACCATACTAAAATAAAAGATTCTAGAATTGTTTATTTTGAATACTCAAAGTGAAATAAATACCAAGATTTGTTTGGATTTAGTAGAATGTTTTAAGGGTATAGAAATTGAGAGGGTAACATGGGCATTATTCATTTGAACATAAGAAGTTTAAATAAGAATTTTGATGAGATGTTGAATTTATCTGGATAAAGTAATAAGTATTATAGCTTTATCGGAGACGTGGAACATATACATGATGGGTAACTTTTATTGGATATATACAAAAATAAAATACTTGGCTAGTCTCTACACATGGATGATTTGTTTATACTACCAAGTTCAACCTTCCCTCATTGAACCTGTTTGTTATTCTTAAATATTAATGATGCAGGGATAAAAGTGGTATATATTAGAAGTGCGTATCTTTGTATCTGCCACTCACTACTCACTTTTCAACTACAGTTAACTACATCATATACAGGGTGTTAAAAAAAGAGTGTAAAATATTTCAGGAGGTAATAGTATGAACCAAAATAAGCAGAAAAGTCTTAATAAACATGGGCCCGCTAAGTAACGGTTGCGGAGATATGGACCACTATTCGTTTTTCAAACATTTTATTTTATTAGGAATAAACCGACAAAGGAAGCTTTTAACAAACAAAAAACAAAGTTACAGAAGATGTTCAAAGTGCCCTCCGTCCATTTCCAAGCAGACACGACATCTTCGTCTCAACGATATTCGAACTCTTTTGAAAACACCCTCCTTGGTTTGGATTTCTTGACACTTTTGATTAATCCATAGTTGCAGTTCTTCCAGGCTATTTACAGGAGTACCATACACTAATGTCTTCAAATATCCCCAAACAAAGAAATCTAGAGGGTTCAGATCAGGCGATCTTGGAGGCCATAAAACAGGTCCGGCCTGATCTGAACCCTCTAGATTTCTTTGTTTGGGGATATTTTTTACCAATTTCGAGGCGATAGACAATAAAAATAATAAGAATATTTCAAAATTTAAAGTTTTTATATTGTATATCGGTGTATCTTAGTTAATTTAGAAACTTGACAAACTGAAAAGATTGTTAGCAACATTGTAAATATATCCCATAAAACGATGCCCTCTTGGGCATCGATGACCCACCACTACCCGGCTCATGGCGCCAAGATGTTGACTATTTATGCATTTCATACAGGTAATTGTTTCACACGAATATTATCATTATCACTAAATTAGTATGCATTACGTCAGAATCATAACAAACTTCACTATCACTGTATGTTCACTATTTATTAAAATAACCACACGTTCACTTCGGTGTCACATCCACTTCACTATAACGCTTTTATTTCATTATCACACTTTCACTTCACTATCACAATTTTATCTTCACTGTAACACTTTTGCCTTACTGCCACTATGTAGCAAAGTTTTCACTTTATTGTATTTAATTATCACTATCAGAAGAGATGTTGCTATCACTGTCACTTGAATCATCTTCCCCTAAATGGATGAGTGGGTCTATCAAAACATCTACTGTTGTATCTAGATCCCACATACGCTGCTCTTCCTTCTGCACATGCCCAATACACTTACGCCATGTTTCACCAGTGACATGATTAATGGCCTCCTGTAATAATAACTTAACATCACTTAATTTAAAGGTGGTATTATTTCGTGCTACTTCGGTTTTTATTTGTGCCCAAACTTCTCTATTGGATTCAATTCACAATGGTATGGCGGTAAACGGAGTATATGAATTCCTCGCGCTTTGGCCATCTCATCTACGACATACTCAATATATCGACCTTTTTCTCTTTGGACAATTTTTAATAATTGTGGTTTGAGCATGGTGTCCGTATATTCAATATTCTTTGATTTTGACCATTTAATAATATCTGCTTTCCTTGATGCTGATGTCAGTAACTTTTCGACTCTTCTGCTATGATAACTTGCGTTATCCATCACAACAACTGCTTCTGGTTCTACATATGAAAATAGATTCAAACCATTTTTCAAATACTTCACTGTTCATATCTTCATGGTAATCTCCCGTCCTACGTGATTAAAAAATATGCAAACAATTTTCTAAACTTCCTGAATCGCTTCCAATATGTGTTATTATTAACCTACGTCCTTTTCTAGAAGGCGCCTTTATTCCTGTAGAAAATCCATCTAAAAATGATTCTCTTTTACTTCGACCGTTACCATCCTGCCCACAGACCATCTACACTGTACCCATGCTATTCAATACAACTATACCAATGAAGCCTCGACAGGGGAGCGGTGGAGTATGGGCGGAAGTTTGGCTCCGGCTCTTTTGAGAAAGTCTGATTCAGCAAAATGTATATTATTATAATATTTGATGAAATTTTAAAAAAGTTAATAATTTCTATTTAAAAGTAATGTGAAATAGGAAGGAATATATTTTTAATAACTAACATAAAATATTTAATTATTTTGAGAAGTTTTGTGAAATATTTTATAATCAGGGTTTAAAATAAAATTCTAGTTATATTAAAATATTTATCGCCCTTTAAATAGTGTTACTTTGTTGCTTTGTGCCTTTTAAGGTATAAATTATTAGTTTTTTATGATTTATTCTTACCTCTACATATTTTTCAGAAATTGCTCTAATAAGTTCTAATCACTGTGTAATTATGGGGAAGTGCATTGTTGACAATTGTCATAGCCTATCAGATCAGATAGTGATGAAATTTCATTTCTTAGGTAAGTAATAATTAGAAATAATGGAACACGTTTTATGGCATTAAACGCCTCTGCGCAGGCGTTGTGCTGACATTTCCAGTATCAACCCTGCTCATATGTTTAACAATTATTGTTAGCGAGGTAACAAGTATTTAATGGTTTATTAAATAATACCATTTGGAACATTTTAGTGATGCGTGTACTGGCATCTTGGAAACTACAAGCGATACGAAAATGGACAGTTGGGGGATAAAAACTTAATGACGCTTGCAACTAGATCTAGGTTTTTGAGTTAATTTAAAAATGTTAATATGGCGTTATTCGTCTGTAACATTTTTATTTAGAGGATTTTTTAAAATCTGAAAACATTTTTCCACAGCAAATTTTTTTGAAAAATTTCACTGTATGTTTAGATTTTTAATGCGACATTTCGGTTGCAATAAAATTCAAATTCAATATGGCGCCCATACCAAAAAATAAAGTTGATGATGATTTTGCGCAACTGTAACTGTGCGAAATTCTAATATTGTAAATTTCTTAATTAGATTCTTAACTTATTGTTATTTAGCAAATATAAATTATAATTAAATAGTAATAGCAAATATAAATTATAATTAAATTAAATATAAATTAAATAAAAAAGTAACTTTTTTTCAAAATAACTCAAAACCTAGATCTAGTTGCAAGCGTCATTAAGTTAGCAACAGAATTTTCCCCCAACTGCCGATTTTCGTATCTCTTATAGTTTCCAAGATGCCAGTACACGCATCACCAAAATGTTCCACATGGTATTATTTAATAAACCATTAAATACTTGTTACCTCGCTAAGAATAATTGTTAAACATATGGGCACTAAAAAACACAGAGCCGATACTGGAAATGTCAGCACAACGCTTGCGCAGAGCCGTTTAATACCATAAAACGTGTTTTACGTTTCTCCATAATATTCAATTTTTCACAGCACAACAATAACACAATAAAATGCCTACTTAGAGATCCGCATGTTATCACCTACTCTAGTTCGAGTCCGGATAAATAATAAAATATAGAATAAAACGCTCTAGGATGGTTAACCACGTGCTTTCTTTTTTGTGTAAATACGTCACACCAGACAAAAACATTTTCAAAACAATAAACCGGCGCGGCCGTTGCTAATAGGAAGGTTTTACGACCCTTTTAATCCAAATATGCGACCGGCGAGCGAGATGAAAGATCATGCATCTCGCTTGCAGTGTTTTTTTTTTGCCCGGATTCTGGTAAAATTTGGAATGAATGAAATAATAGTACTATTTTACTATAAACGTATTTTCTGTAGCGACATCTACTCAAATACTGTAGTACTTTGTTAGAAGCCACGGGGTTTCAATTTCTAGTCTTAAATATAAATTTCGTTCCGTGTACATTCATTTCAACAAATACTGCACTTAGTACCTCACTCACGGGCGATTCTACTCATTCTCATACTTTCTCTCTCATTCTCATTCTACTTCATACTCATGTTATAGTCGTATAGTCTAAGAGCCAGTGGCCGGCAACCTATAAGTAAATGATTATACCTGAAATTTTGCACAGCGAGTCTCTTATACCTATCACTCATGAGGTTGGGACTCGTTAAGCCCGGCGAGGCCGACCCAACTGCTACTCAGGTGCGAGAGGTATGAAAATTTAACCAAATTTGTTATTAAATGAACAAAGCTGCCGTTTGAAAATTTTAAAATATACAATTATTATTATATAAAAATAACAAAGGCAGACGATTACCGTGCTTCCAAGGTCATAGCAGACACTTGTGAAATTGGCAAAAATTATAAATTTCAAAAGTATTTGATTAAATCTGATTTTTGACGTTAAAAACTGTCAGGAATGTCATTGTAATGGACATCACCAGATCTCAGAACTTGTGCCAGAAATAGAGATAATTTGTTATACTCGCGTCAAGAATTCAGACGTCTTACGTCATGGTTGACATTAGGCAATTATCTTTATTGTCAACGTATTTTTCGATATTTGGTCGAGTTAAAAACAACAATTTATTGCAATTTAATGCAATATATAATGCAAACATTTAGTGTAGTAAATAGTTTTATTACTTTCAGTTGCAGTTTCTTAAATATTTTGAAAAAAATATAATTGATTATTCATTTATTCGTATGACGTAAGTCGTCTGAATTCTTGACGCGAGTATACTTATATTATTTTAATATTAAAAGGTGCTAAATATAATAAATAATAAAAATAAATGCCTAATTTGTTAGATCTAGTATATTTTAAAATTTTCAAACGGCAGCTTTGTTCATTTAATAACGAAGTTGGTTAAATTTTCATATTTCTCGCACCTGAGTAACAGTTTGGTCGGCCTCGCCGGGCTTAGCGAGTCCCCACCTCATGAGTGATAGATATATAAGAGACTCACTGTGCAAAATTTCAGGTATAATCATTTACTTATAGGTTGCCGGCCACTGGCTCTTAGACTAGTAGATAAAGTATAGTATTCAACTTGCGGTAATGGTCATAACTCACTTGATGAATTACAGCACTCGCCTGCGGCGAGATATTAAAAATTCCCCTTATTTTTCCAGTAACAGGATCTGTCAATTCATAACTGTAAACTGTAAAGTGTGTGGTCAACCTAAGTGAAAGTAACATAAAATTGTGCTCTGTGTTTGATTCCAATAAAAACTGAGAACCAGGTAATTTTAAATATTATGCAAACTTGAATTCTTCACATGAATGATTCAGAAAGAGAATTACTAATGTACGAGTATCAAAAATTGCACATACAAGGTGTATCAGTAGTAAGTATTCAAAACCTGTGAGCTTGTAAAACAAGTCGAAAAATTACGAAAACCTTAGTACAACTTTTGTCAGTGGCGGCTCCTAAGGGAGATACGCTCACTTAAAGGGGTAACCTCAGAAACAGTTTTTAATGCGTAACATCTAAACAGTTCAACATTAAGTCACGAAATTTTGGTGAGATATTAACCTTGACGTGCTTAATAAGTCTCATTAACTACATTTTAAAATTTTCTACAGGGGCGTAAGAAAATGCAAGGCTCTGGTACAAATTTAATCATATTTTTTTTGTAGTTAATTTTTTCTAGTTTCTGACTCCAAAATATTAAAATATTACGTATTTAAGTATTTAAAAAATGTACTCTTGTTAAATTTCAATAGGATGTACCGTTTTTCAGTAAATTCGATTTCAATCATTCCTAACGTGACCCACATTTAAGATCCAATACATATCCAAAAAAATTAATTGCAGTGTGCCATGGAAAAAACAACTAGTCTAGAGTTAACAGAAATGTCAAGTATTTTTAGTTTGAAAATTGTATTATTTGAGTCTACGCAGTGCCATTTTATAGTGAACAAAAATAGATAAAAATTATTTAAAAATGCAACCGTATACATATTCTGAGTATGTAGATATGCTTTTGACGTTAGGTGGAGTGTCATGGGAGCGCAAGAGCAGCCTCACACCAATATGGTATAAAGTTCCCCAATAGAAATGTACCCAATTATAAAATATTTCTTTGCACCGAAAGGCGTTGTTTTTATGTTATTTATATTACGGTATTTTTATTTGTACTATTGTTTTTAATTGTTACTGTTAAGAGTGTTAAAAATACTTGACATTTTTGTTAACTGTCAGATTAGTTGTTTTCTTCATGGCGCACTGCAATTTATTAATTTATTTGGCTATGGATGTTGAATATGGGGCACGTTAAGAATGATTGAAATCGATTTTACTAAAAAACGGTACATCCTATTGAAATTTAACAAGAGTACCGTTTTTAAGTTAAATACTTCAAATTTCAATATTTTCGAGTCTGAAACTAGAAAAAATTAACTACTAAAAAGATATGATTAAATTTGTCCCTGAGTCTTGCATTTTTTCACGCCCTTGTAGAAAATTTTGAAATCTATTTTATGAGACTTATTAATCACGTCAAGGTTAATATCTCATCAAAATTTTGAGACTTAATGTTTAACCGTTTTGATGTTACGCATTAAAAACTGTTGCTGAGCTTACCCCTTTAAGTGAGCGTATCTCCCTTAGGAGCCGCCACTGACAAAAGTTGTACTAAGGTTTTCGTAATTTTTCGACTTGTTTTACAAGCTCACAAGTTTTGAATACTTACTACTGGTATACCTTGTATACCGGGTGTTCCCTCTAAGACTTTCAGTGCGAATATCTCAGAAACCATCATAGCCAGTGTGACGAAATTTGGTATACAGACACTAGATGGCGCGTAGAATTCGATGATGGCATTAGTTTTTATACAGGGTGTTCGATTTTGCAGAAAATGGATTTAATTTCGATTTTTTGGTAGTCAACCTCGGCAAAATTTGTATTTAAATTGAAATATCTTTAATTATGAACACATTCTGATAAAAAAAGTCACGAAAAATTTTTACCTTGTCATAAAAAAACTCCTATGAAAAGTCCCCAAATTTCATTGTTTTGTCATGCCAAATGAGAATAGCCATGAGTCCAATTTACACACACGCAACTACTGCTTGGATAGACGTCAAAACGTAAAGTGACAGAAACTGTCAAAGCAAGTATGAGTATTTTTGTAGAAATTTTATTATAAATACGTAATACCACGAGGTACCTACATTGAATGTGCGTACGTATTTGCAATAATGGTACAGTTTTGTTAAAAGAAAATGGAAGTTTAAGCAACCTTGCCTGTAATGAATAACTACCCAGAAAACAGAAAATTGTGAAACATTTGCCGTTTTTTTAATTGCATCTTCCTTATAATACAGTAATTCTTATCGGGAATGATTATTATTATTTTTCACCATATCACTTTCAAACTAATAAATTACGTGCAAACATTAACAGTTGTAAAAAAATATAATATTGTGGGAAATCATAAAAGCAATAGGGGACGATCCCTAAATCAGAAAGCTGAATTTATGAGCTATCTACAATCTAAACTTGTGGTTACTTAACCTAGAATTATTAGAAATAATAATAACGTGCCGGCAACAAGTGGTAGAAAGGCTTTAAACTCTAGAAACAATCATAAATAATGATTTAATGGGTTCCTTGAGTGAATACTTCAGTTCCAGTAGCATAAATAAAAATTCACCTGCTTCAAAAACGATTCCACATTTATCAAATCTGAGTAGAATTTGGAGACCTATTCCTACACAAATTAAGTACATTAATACAATAAAAGATGATAACATAAGGTCTTTAAGTACAACCCAACGATTAATGGTAGCTTGCCTAAGGAAAACTATAAGAGGTAAGTAGCAAGCAAGAATGTCAATGTTGTAGGTAATTGCAACTTGCATATTGCTTTTGACCTTTTGAACTGTAGGGTTTTATAAGAAACTGCTCATTTACCCATATACTAGAATTATTTTTACTTAATTGCTTTCAGATGGAGAAGTTATTGGGAAATTTACTTTCAAGAGCAGGGATGAGAAGGTATTTTCCAATATTTGTAGAACAGAAAGAACAAACGTAAAAATATCCACAAAAATGTTATGTCTCACCAGCATATCTTCAATAGATAGGATCCAGGAAAACAAAGTACTCTTATGGAAACAGGTTGACATACACAGTTACGTTATTCATTGGTTAAAAGATTCGATAAGATACTGAAGAAGCCAGATGCCAAGATTAGTTTCTATTCGTACGACAGATAGATGAGAGAGACAAGGAAAATTTTGCTAGAAAACATTAGACTTTACGTTTTGCCATAAATAAGGACATACCTAACTTTCTGTACTTGGCTTACCTATTTAATAAAATTAAAGTGCATGGAATGTGTAAGTTAACGAGTGAACTAAATAAAAAATGTAAATAATGCAAGTATAACGGAAATTAAAGTTTATTAAATTGTTAGTACCTAGGTATTATTATACACTACAGAAAATACTACTTGTGTTTAATAATTTTATAATAAAATTAACATGTCTAAAACATAAATTTTACTGAAGAGTTAATATTCAGTTCTTAAATAAGGTAAGTATGATTCATTGCGAACAGTATTCTACAAGCACAAAATATTCAAAAATGTTACTGAATGATTTTTTATATTTTACTATATCTACCTAGTTATTACTCAGTTTTTCAATTAAAAAATAATCCTACCTACCTACATAGTGGTTTATTTTTTTTTATTAGCGATTAAATTGATTAATTTGACCCTTCATCTTTAAGTATTCATTATTTCTTAAACATTTCTGTTTAATAATTAGGGTAGAATAAAAAAACCACAAATACAAATTATAATTTATTAAAACAAAATTACAATGAATCAAAAATATCTAAGTAGTATATCTAGTTACATACATTTATTTAATGTTATGTTAAACAGTTTGGAGAGTATATTACAAGAACAAAATTTTCAAAAATATTACACTAGACTAAACGAGCGATTTTTTATATTTTATTATACCTAGCTATTATTCAGTTGTAATAATATTTTTTTTATTAATGACTAAATTGAATAACTTGACCCTTCATCTTTAAGTATTAATTAGTATTATTTCTGAAACATTTCTGTTTAATAATTTGTGTAGAATAAAAACCAACAAATACAGACTTTAATTTATTAACAATAAAATAAAATTACATTAAGTATCTACATTATTACATCTGGTTTTACATTAAACAGTTATTCTGTATTCTAATTTCTATTACAGAGCAACGTTCAATCTGAGGGATGGTCATGCATGTACGATTAGAAACAAATCTTGTCATTTCATTGTTCAACATTTTTAAGATATTCTAACGAGATGTTTTCATACTGTACATAGAATTATGAAAATAGTTTATTTTTCTTAAATTTATTCGTTTAGAAATTTTAAAACCCACGACAGACAACTGAATTTAATGTCTTATAGAATACTTTTCAAAGTGAGTTAGAAACTTCTTTATAATATTATCCTTATCCATCATTCCATGTTCTGAATTATTTCCAAGAAAATGTCTGTAATATTTTTCGCTTATTCTTTCTGGTGGCAGTCTGGCACTACTCACACATAACTCTGGCACTACTCACACATAACTGAAAGATAAAAACAACAATTACAAATTATTATATAGCTTTAAATGACTATTTAATAGATACCTACTGGGTATAGTACGTCTGCAGGTGATTCTTCCTAGCAAAAACCAGTTGCTTTATTTTAGTTCTGTATCATATGAAATACAAACATTGTAGTTCATTGTTTACTATTTTACAGATGTAGACTTTTTCTTAAACATATTTTATACATCAGGAACATAAGTAAAGTGCTGAACTGCTGAAATATGTGGACACAAGCAGAAGTAATTTCAATAATTTCTAGGTTATGCTTTCGTAACATTTCTTTTGTGGGCCTGGGGTAGGTTCCGATCTAACTATCAACGAGAAACACGTTCACATTATAATAAAAAAGTTTTAGGAATCAATTTGTTCGAATTTAGTTGTTGCCTAAATAAGTAATCAATAATTACAGCAGTTGGAAAAGAGAGATATTCTTTAGGTACTTACACAATTTTGTAAATTATTTTGTGATAAAAAATACGGGTACCTAATTATTATGTACACTGTAGTAACATAAAAAAACAATTTACTGAAGTTTTATTACATTATAATGGAACAATTTAAAAATATCCACAGATATTTTACAATATTCACACTGTAACCCTACCTGTAGCGGTAGACTGCAGCGACCCCAATGCTCCAAAAGGTTCAACTTAAGTCTAAATTTTTATCGACAAGTCTCAATAACACAATTGTACATACGTAAATTGCATTAAATACATTATTTAGCGTTATTTCTGTAAAATAAAATACTTTATGCCATTAATATTTGACAATTCAATGACAATTCATAGTTTTGACGTTTAGCGATGTTAGTTTCTTCTGTGTAAGTTTGGCTCAAGGCTATGCACGTTTTACATGGCAAAACAATGAAATTTGGGTACTTTTTGGAGGCATTTTTTTATGTTAAATTTTGAAATTTTATGAATGAATAAATTTATTATTTGAATGTTTATTTATCAGAATGTGTTCATAATTAAGTATATTTCAAATTAACCATAAGTTTTAGCATGGCTGACAACCAAAAAATCAAAATTAAATAGATTTCTTGGAAAATGGAGCACCCTGTATAAGAATTGATTTTATCATCAGATTCTACGCGCCATCTAGTGTCTGTATACCAAATTTCGTCGCACTGACTATGCTGGTTTCTGTGATATTCGCACTGAAAGTCTTAGAGGGAACACCCGGTATACTAAATCCATGCTAAATTATACTTCGATAGCCCCGTCCTCGAGATCACACTGTAGTTTATATTTCTCTGCTCTTTTTGTCCTAGTGTTTATAGAAAGAAGTGGTTAATAGCATTATCGCTGCCCTCTAGTTGTCCGGTATTCATTATGTTTCTTACGCTCGAAGGTGAGTGTAGTGTACAGTGTTGTGCGAGATGCCAAAACAAAAGGAAAGAAAACTCAAAATATTCAGACAAAATCAAGAGAAAAATGAAAAGGATGAAACGGATGTTGGATGATATTTCATCGAGTAAGTACAGTTACAATAAAAATATTTTAGCAGTTCAAACGATACAGGGAAATTTCCACGTTATTTCTCACACAATGAGAAAAATCTTGATGAGAAATGAAAATAAAATACAAGTAAGAATAACACCTTACATACCAGTGAAGATAATAGTGTTGATGACGGAAACATGAGTAATATCTGGTTACAGCCATTACGTACCCATATACATTCCAAAATAGTCACAGAGGGTCAAACCTATTTTTTTGTTATTCTACCACGTTACAAAATACTTTGGCTAATGCCACTCTTGCTTTCCCTACTTCACACAATGAGTAAAATTTTGGTGAGAAATGAAAATAAAATACATGTAAGGATAACACTTTTCATACCAGTGAAAATAATAGTGTTAATGACGTAAACATGAGTAATATCTGGTTACAGTCATTACGCACCTATATACATTCCAAAATAGTAACAGAGGGTTGAGTAATGTCAAACCTATTTTTTTTGTTATTCTACCACGTTACAAAATAGTTTGGCTAATGTCACTCTTGCTTTCCATACAGGTGGAAGTTACTCAGACAGTTCCGAAGAAGACATGCACCTCCAATTCGGAGGGATCGGTCCGGTCAACACCTAACCTTGTTGAACTGGAAGCACCGCCACAGCTTCCACCAGATGACAATATAGATGTTCTCCTGGGATCCAGCCCTACAAACAAAAATGTGGAAGGGCCGGAGCTAGCCGCATTTGGCTACCCGTTGGAAATCATACCTTTCCTTGGGGATCGACAAAGACTCCAGGAAAAAACTGATTGAACAATATAATGTGCTAGGCAAC
The DNA here is from genome assembly GCA_025584915.1 of Monochamus saltuarius. Lineage (NCBI taxonomy): Eukaryota > Metazoa > Arthropoda > Insecta > Coleoptera > Cerambycidae > Monochamus > Monochamus saltuarius. Next base: position 43,603,319 of record CM046721.1, on the reverse strand, counting down.
TGTCAATATTTAAATGCTCCCACCCTCAATCCAGAAGTGGAAGTATTATTGTCAGCGGTAAATAATAAAAAAGACAAATTTTTGAAAAATCTGCAGGATATTATGGGAAGGCGTATTACTGCCGGGGGAGAGGCACTAACAAAAATACTGGCACATCGTGATACAGTTGATGCCACAGTAACACAAGTCCTAGCAGATTCGGGTAAACTGTTGACAGACATGTTTCACACAATATCTATACATAGTGTACACATATTTCAGCAACTCAGTTAAAAAAATCGCAACTCAACAAATAATTGACACCCGTCTGTTCGGGTCCGGTTTTGCCGAAAAATGCAAGTTAGCAAAATCAGTTGAGGCGACAGCCAAGGAATTGCAAAAACCTGGCTCCAGTAAGGAACCTCAAGCATCGTCGCGGAATTTATACTTCCAACGCCCTACCTTCAGGTAGAAGATAAAGATAGAAGACAAGAGAGGAGGCGACCGTCTTGTGCCAGACAACAGACAGAAGAAAAAATTGCCTAAAGTGAAATACACACCACATTTTCAAGAGAGTATAAATAACCTTCTAAAAATTGGTGCTATTGTAAAAAGTAAACATTGCAGAAAGGAATTTATATCATCATAGTTTTTAAGGAAAGAACCGAATGGCAGAAACAGATTTGTTAATCTTAAAAAACTGAACAATTATATAATATGTCCTCACTTTAAACTGAAAGATTATCGTACTGTAAAAAACCTAATATACGAGAATTATTACATGGCAAAACTTGATCTTAAAGACGCGTATTTTTTTGTTACCTATAAATCCAAAATACAGAATATATTTAAAGTTTGAGTACAAAAACCAACTTTACATGTTTGCCGTTCGGTTTATCTACAGCATCGTTCGTATTTACCAAGATATGTAAACCTATCATTAACCATTTACGCTCACTAGGATTTGTCTCAGTTATATATTTAGATGACATCCTCTTACTCGGTGAAAATAAAAATGCATAACTAATATTAATTATACCATACAGTTTTTAACATCGTTAGGTTTTTTGATAAATTGGGAAAAAAGTTGTTGAGAACCAACCTAAAACTAAAAGTACTTAGGATTCAATTATAATAGTAGGAAATTGAATATATCAATACCCAAAGAAAAATCTAAAGTTATACTTGCCTTATTAGTCCCTCAAATCAAAACATAAAATAAAAATTAGGCAGTTCGCCAAATTTATAGGTATTTTGGTATCAATATGTCCTGCTGCCATCCCTTATGGTTGGGCTCACATTAAAAAATTTGAAAGGCAAAAATATATAGCTTTGAAAAAAATACTCGTTTGTGGTGGTCACTTAGTCTCTCAACCAGTAATATGACCTTGAAAGAAAAATCATATTTGCTCACTATTTATACAGACGCTAGTGGAGCATCGTGTGAAAATAAAATTGCCAGGGGTTACTGGACTGAAGCAAAACTTCATTTTCATATAAATTGTCTAGAAATACTGGCAGCTTTTCAGGGGTTAAAATCATTTAGCAAGAATTGTGCAAACTGTAACATATTACTGAGAATAGATAACGTCACAGTCATCTCTTACATAAACAGAATGGGTGGTATAAAATTCCCCGAATTAAATGATATAACCCAACAAATTTGGGCGTGGTGTGAAAAGCGTAAAATTATGATTTTTGCATCATACATAACCCTGGGTGCCGCAATATTATGCCGCCAAGCAATAGTAAAGTTCTCTAATTATCTATACTG